>SNQJ01S0106906.1:29779-47074 GCA_010110895.2 Picea sitchensis | reverse complement strand
CTTGATGGATAATTTCAGGAGAAATAAACCAGAGGATACTTCCTATGGCCATATCTTGTCTATTGAGAAAATCATTTTTCTCATCGGCATAGTCAGGCTCTACTTCCATTGCCATAGTTATTTGGTACAAGCCTCTGCATCTAAGTAGGAGCATAATTTTTGGCTTCCACTCCAAATAGTTATGAGGCGTGATAAGTATTGCCGATGAATAATCCATCTTTTCTGCATTCTTCAATATTCAGTACCTGCAAAAAATAATTTGGTGTAGATTTTTCTTAGCAGTCCGTCAGATCTAATACCATGTAAATGTGTTGAACCTGCACAGAATAAATCTAGCCAGAAAATACTACACACATTTGCAGAGAGAAATTGAGAAAGAAGGAGAAGGAGAGAAAGAATGGAATAATTATCATTAACCGTCTTCCACAATCAAAGAGTGAATAATTTACAATAGATATAGGCCACATGAGTAACTAATGCACCATAGTAGTGATGTAGAGAGATATAGACACTCACTGACAGACACTGGAGTGATTTGCCACCTAGTCTTAGTTAATTGATCCATGCAATCATTAGTTGATTGAGACACATGTGTGGAAGTGAGAGAGACACATGAAACTCTTGGTGATAAAACTGAGGTTTCCATGCATGAGTAACTTCCACTAGTCTAACTGAGTGTAATTGACTCTGAATTGAAGAGGAACATCCTATTTTGTAGGGAAATATTCTCTAGAGAGAATATTCTCATCTAAGGAATCATTCTCAACATTGGACTGTAAAACTTAGGAAAATAATTATAGGTGAGTGTTTAATATCTCCAACAATAGTAAAATAGATAATACTTCCCACAAGCTGTCTATACTTGGTTGCATCCTCAAATTCATTCCCTTCTTTTGATGTGAGTTTTAAATTCTGTTCCATTGGAGTAGAAGCATGATTACACTCAACCATGCCAAACTTGTTCAACATTTCTCCAATGTACTTCTTATGGGAGATGAATATGTACTTTGGATTTGGAATCACTTCAATGCCCAAGTTGTAGTGAAGATGTCCCAAATCTATCATCTCGAAGCCTTTCTTCAACTCTTTCTCTATGGATGCAATGTAGCTTTCATTTTCCCTATTATCAATATATCATCTACATATACTACAAGATATACAATAGCTTTTCCAACTTTCTTGACAAACAAAGTTGCATCGTTAAGATTGAAATGCTTGAAATTCAATTTCAAAAGATGCTCAGTTAACTTTTCATAGCATGCTTATGGTGTTTTTTTAAGGCCATATAAATATTTGATGAGATTGTATACCTTATGTTCTTGTCCCTTCACAACAAGCCTTATGGATGAGACATGAAAAAATTCTCTTTCAAGTCTCCATTCAAGAAATCAATCTTCACATCCATTTGATGAATTTTCTATCCATTCTGTGCCACCATGGAAAGTAGAGTACGGATGGTAGCCCATTTTGTTGTGGGGGAAAATGTCTCCTCATAATCAACATCTTGTTTCTGTGCAAATCCTTTTTCCATGAGTCTTGATTTGTGCTTGTCAAGTAAGCCATTTGATTTGTACTTGTTCTTGAATGCCCACTTGCAACCGATTGGTTTGGTTCCAAATGGAGGGTCCACTAACTTCCCTGTCCCATTATTGATGAGAGCATCATATTCCTTTTGCATGGATTCTTTCCATTCATCATGAGAAGTGGCTTCTTCAAAGGAAGTCGATTCAAGGTTAGTAGATAAATTCAACTCATAATCATATGAAACATCCATGTCATCTACATCACCTAAGTTTGAATTATTTACTTTACCTCCATCTTGTCTTCAGGAAATTTTGGTTCCTATCTTTTTGACCCCATCAGGATGAACACTTTCAAGTGTTTTTGTGATCCATTTTGGTGGACCTTTCTAAGATGGTCCAGGTTGCTTAGCTGATTGGGATGGTGTTGAATTCTCATCAAGACTCAACCTTTCAATCCTCTTGATCACCTAATCCAAATGAACTCCAGGTTATGATGAAATGACTTGAAATTATTCATGTGGGGGAGATGATGCTTCAAAAGGAGATTCCAGAGATTCACCCAAGATAGGTGCCCCCCCTTCAAGACATGGAATATCATCATCAAATTTATGATATGTATTTACACGATTGAATCTATCTAGATGATCAAGTTTCCTCTCAATAGTTTCATCATTCTTGGAGGATTCAAGAAATATTACATCTCTGGAAAGGATGAAATTCTTATTTGTCTCATTGTGAAGACGATATCCCTTGGTGGTATTTGAGTACCCCAAGAATATTAACTTCCAACTTCTTGCATCAATATTGCTTCTTTGCTCCTTAGGAATCAAGGCATATAACGTGGAACCAAAGACCTTAAGATGCCTCACCGAAGGAATGCAACCATACCACATTTAATAAGGAGTATTGTTTTGAAGAGCATGAGATGGACACTTTTTTTTCACATAAACTACACACAGAACTACATCATCMCAAAACATCAATTTTACATTCTTGAAAAACATCATGGAACAAACCATATTTAGGAGTGTCATGTTCATTCGTTCAGCTACACCATTATGTTGGGGATTGTATGGAACTGTGGTTTGATGTTTGATCCCATGTTAGTGAATGTAGCTTTCAAATTCATTAGATGTATATTATTTTCCATTACCAGTGTTAAGAGAGCCAATACAAGACTAAGCTTCATTTTGAATCCATACATGAAATTTTTAAAAATTGCAGAAGCTTGTGATTTTTCTTTCTGCAAGTACACCCAACACATCTTGGTGTAATCATTAATAAAAGTCATGATATATATATTTCCATTTGTAGAAGGAACAGACATAGGGCCACCCAAATCAAAATGAATTAGTTCAATTTTTCTACATGCCATGGAAGTAGAATCATGAAATGGTTGTATGTTATGCTTTCCAAGGATACAAGCATCACATTGCTTCAACTTCCTATGAATAGTAGGCAAACAAAAAGCACCATTCGTTCTCAACAAACAAAGACTGTCATAATTAATATGGCCAAATCTAGCATGCCAAAAAAGACTAGATGGCATTATACCTTCACCATGATGAGAGAGATATGCAACATTTTGTGTATGGGAAGATGTCACTTTCATCTTCAACAATCTTCCATCTTTCATTCTGGACATGACAACCATGTTGTCAAAATCCTTCCTTATTTCAACTTTTCCACTGAACATATGAACAAAGTGGCCTTGCTTTCAGATGTGCACAAGGGTCAACAAGTTCCTTTGTAGCTCAGGAAGATAGAGTACATTATCTAGAAGAAAATCTAGAAGTCCAGGCAACTTCATCCTGATGGTGCCCATTCTCAAAGGTTTGAGACTTGATTTATCTGTGAAATACACTATGCCATCTAACTTTTCATCGAAGTATTCAAGGAAGTCTCTTCAGAATGTCATGTGGGAGGTTACACACGTGTCAATAAGCCATGCATCTCTCCAAGAATAAAATGAAGTGTTAAACAAATCTTCAGTTACTCCTATATTGCAATGGGAAACAACGTAATGAGAAAATGCTTTACCTTTAGCTATTTTTGAAGTTTTACCTATGTCTTCTTCCTGATTATGTTTATCTTCTTTGATCTTCTCCCATGGAACTCTGCAGTTAGTTGCTTCATGTGACCTATTCCTTCTGTAATGGTTACTTTGAAGATCAAATCTCTAATGGATATTATGCCAACCCCCCTACATTTGAGCTTCTTCCTTTCACGCCCTTTCATTTCTTACCAGTGTAGTTGAGATTTTGCTTGAGACTGTTTCCACTTCTAAAGGCCTTCAACTAATCTTTATGGTGTTCCAAAACCTTTTCTTTGGTGTATTACTAGCTCTTCACTTTGTACAACTTTTTTAATCTCACCCTCAACAAATTATGTGCATGGAATCTTGTCAAGTGTTGTCATGTTGGACGCAGACAATTTGTTTCTCTAGATCTCCAAATAACTTATGAGATTTTTCAATGTGTGAAATTATGTGTTGTCTTCATTAATCCCTATATCTTCCACATGAGACTCTTCATTTTACAACCATCACAAGTGATATTCAATGATATGCAGGTGGACGCATGTGCTACACACAATGAAAACAATTATTGTTTTGTGTTGCTGCTATGAATTGACCGAATGTAGTAAAGGTGATGAGGTTTTTTTGTTTTTATAGTGAACAATGAGAGCACGAGAAGAGGAAGGTGCAAGGTCAAACCCTCTTATCCTTCACGTCTCTCGCACCTAAAGGTAGAAAAATGATGTTGATTAGGGTTTGAATCAACTGCAGATAGTAAGAAGGCAATAGCCACGTGAGTGAGGAAGGAAAAAACCATGCATGCACAAAAAATGATGCTCTTGAGATCCCTCTTGAGCAAAGAAAGTTTCATTATTGCAGGTGGAATCTTATTCTTCAAGTGATTACTAGAGACATTCGAGGGCGTGAGCTATTGTACTACAATCGTTGGGCGATGGGGGCATGAGCTCTGTCAAGGATGATTGCAAGTACAGGTGTTGTATTTCATAAATATACAAAAGAGGTTCAAAAAGAGGGTGATCATGATGTATGGAAACTCTCTAAAGGCAACATTGAACATGCAAAAGAAAAATAAGTTGAATATCAACAAGTTGATGTTGAATATCAAAGTAGCATTGAAGCTATGAGAATTCAAAGTACACCAAGAAAGAGTGGAGCAACACCAAGAAAGACTAGAGAAGCTCCACGAAGCAATGAGACACTACGGAAATAAAAAAGACAAGATCAAACACCTATCAGGTACAAATATTATGCTTTCATGACTCAATTTAGGAGTGTAGAAGAACCTTTAATTTTTGAGCAAGCAAAGGATCACAAGGAGTGAATGAATGCTATGAAAGAAGAATATGATTCCACAATGAAAAATGATGCTTGGTAACTAACATAATTGTTTGAAAATAAAGTTCCTATAGGTTCAAAATGGTTCTTCAAAACTAAGTTTAATGTTGATGGTAGTATAGACAAATTTAAATCTAGACTGGTTGCAAAAAACTATTCATAGAAACAAGGAATAGATTATGAAGACACATTTGCACATGTAGAGAAAATGAATACCATTAGATTAATGATTGCATTAGCTACTAAGTACAATTGGAAATTGCATTAGTTGTATGTTAAGTCAACATTTTTGAATCGTGAATTAAAATAAATTACTTAGAAGTGCCTTCACACAACAAAGACTAAGAAACAAAACTCTGTTTTTCTTAAAATCGATTTAAAAAAGGCCTACAACAATGTCAGTTGGAAATTTCTTAGATTACTCCTTGACCAGATTGGTATAAATTGGGTTGTTTCTCACTGGATTATGGGTTGTATCACCATGATCAACACTGCTATTTTGGTCAACATAATTCCAACTAGTTTTTTCAAATGCCATCGGGGACTACGACAGGGTTTCCCACTATCTCCACTTCTCTTCCTATTGGTTGTTGTAGTTTTTAGCAGATTATTAACACAAGTTGTGATTGTTGAATATTTAAAAGGCCTTAAATCCGTTGTAAGAACTTTCATCTCCCATCTACTTTTCATAGATGATGTACTCATCCTTGGCACTGGGAATTTAGAGTACTGGATGACTCTTAATTCCATCCTTACAAAATTCTGCTATGCTATGAGGATGATTATAAATCAACACAATTCAATTTTTCTTGTTCAAAACATAGATCCGAACCTGCAACAAAATTTGAAGCCAATATTTAACATTAAGATTGTCAGCATTGATCAGGGCATGAAATACGTTGGCTTTAATCTAAAACCAAACAACTATAAAGTAAGTGTCTGGATGTGGATTCTCAAGAGGATAGAAAAAAGGATTGGGAATTGGACTTTCAGATGGTTTTCTCTTTGCGGTAGGCTCACATTAGCAACTTCAGTACTTCAGAGCATTCCATTCTATTGGCTCAGTCTTGTAAAATTCCCCATGTTTGTCCTGAATCGAATACATAATTTGATCTCTAAGTTCATCTAGAAAGGAGGTAAGAAAGGTATAGGATTCCACCTCATGAAATGGAAAAATATAGCCAGACCAAAACTCTTTGGTGGATGGGTTATCAAACATATCTCATGGTTTTCTCAGTCGCTATCTACAAAGTCTTCCTAGAGGGGTTTATTCAGAACAGGACTACGGAGCACATTCCTTTGCAAAAAGTATTTTAAAGGCATATATCTCATCTCTTGGCTTCGCAAAGATTCTCATCCAACTCAAGGCTCTTCAATCATTTGGAAAAACTTCATGGGCTCCCTCCTGATTATTAGAAGGTGTCTTGCTTGGGAGATCAACTTAAGAACTCATGTAGTTTTGGGATGCGATCCCTTTATTGGCTTCTACCCCAATTTTAAACTTATTTTTTCACTTCTCCAGGTTTTGAACAACTCCAACTGACACTCCTTAGCTCAAGCAGTGAATTCTATGGATACCGGTAATTATCATTATTGGTTGGAGTCTGCCCAGATCGGATTAGTTGATTTACACAAAACAGAATGGGACAGTTACATTTATTTTCTAAGATACAATAGCATTCACCTCAATAATTCAAAGGATAAACTGGTCTGGTCCTGGAACAGATCTTCAGGTATAGTCACTGCAAAATTTGCATATCGGTCCATTTTATTTTTAAATAATATGGAAGAAAGGAAATGGCAGTTTCAAGCTATTTGGAAATTGAAACCCCCAACCAAATTTATTTGTTTCATGTGGATGTGTCTTAATGAATGCATTCTCACTGGAGTAAATTTTCAAAAAAGAGGAGGTATTGGGCCCATGACCTGCAATCTTTGTTTAAAATATGAAGAAACGACTACACATTTTTTTGTGGAATCTCCCATTTCACAAAAAATCTAGAATGAAATAACAAAATTCCTGAATATTGAATGCATTTGGAATTTTACTTCTGTGGAGGAGAACCTGAAAAACTGGTTCTTACACTTTCCAAAACTCAGACACATCCCTTTTTTGGTCTTATGGGGCATCTGGAAATTCCGAAACAAAATTCTTTTTGAAAATTGGAACAGAATGGATCAAATGATAGACATAAACATTATCCTATCATTTAAATATTACACAGTCAAGGAGAATAAAGATAAATTGGATTACATCTTAAATCCAATCTACTTTGGTGATAATCCAATTGGTTTTTTTGATGGTGCAGTTGTAGGAAACCTTTTTGTTATTGGATTATTTTTAAAAATCTCCTCAGAACATATAGTCAGGGCACGTTTTGCTGGAGGCGCTCGAAATAACATGAAAGAAGAGATCTTGGCCTTTGGGGGCTACTACTACTCACCTCCTATTTCACTATAAAAAAGATGATGGTTGCAGGACATTCTAAGGTCACTATAGATTGGATAAAATACAAATCCAATTTGAATCTTATTTATCTCAACAACTGGAAAGACAAGATCAAAATTTAAAAAAATGGATTTGATTCATACCTGGCATAATATTCCCCACAGTGCAGTTGTTTCCAGTGCATTTTTTAAAAATAATAAATAAGTAAAAAAACTGTACACATATTTTTTTTTAATAATCTATAGAGAATTGAATGAAGTAATCTTCTAGAGAATTTAAGTTATGAAATCCCTCAAATCAAGATATTTAAGCTTAATTAAATTTCCGAAGGAATCTAGAAGCCTCTCCAAGACATTGCAGGAAGAAATGTTGATGTGTTCCAGCGTTGAGAGGTTCTCGAAGGAATCGGGAAGCCTCTTCAAGCCACTGCAGGAAGTCAGGTCAATGTGTTCCAACGTTGATAGATTCCCAAAGGAATCTGGCAGAGAACTCAAGCTATTGCAATCCCTTAAATCAAGATATTTAAGTAGAGAACTCAATTTACAACAGAGCGAGAAGTCATATGAATCTTGGTATATTCGAATGAGGACGATTTTGCGATCTCGGGATTTGTGGACTTATGTTATTGATGGTTATACTGAGCCAGCTGATGTAGTAGCAGAATTGGCTCTCTCTAATGCTGACTGTGTTTTGCTGAAGGAAAACAGAAAAAATGATAACAAGGCTCTTGGATTAATCCAACAAGGGTTAAATGAATCCATTTTTATGAAGATTGCTAGCGCTGCATCTTCAAAGATGGCTTGGGATAGTCTTGAAACTAGTTATCAAGGTGTGTCAAAGGTGAAGACAGTCAAGTTGTAGAACTTAAGAAGGGACTTCAAAAATCTAAAGATGAAGGATAATGAAAGTGTTGATAATTTCATGACTCAAGTGATAAGTGTTGTAAACCAGCTCAGACAGTATGAAGATGATGTTGAGAATAAGAGAGTTATTGAGAAAGTGTTGAGAAGTTTTCCCAAGAAGTTTGAACCTGTAGTTGTACCCATAGAGGAATTTAAGGATTTAAGTCTAATGCAAATTGATGAATTAACTGGTTCTCTTGTTGCTCATGAATCCAGGATATCTAGATATGAAGAAGGATCATTAGAGCATGCTTTCAAATCCCAACTGCATGTTACCAGAGGCAAAGACAGAGGAAGGTTTCATACTTGTGGAAGAGGAGGTCGATTTTCTGGTCAATGGGACAACAGAGCTGAATCAGAGTCTGAGCAGAAGTCCCAGCAGAATCCTCCTAATTTAAGAGGGAGCAGCAGCAAACCCTGGTAGCAAGAAAATCAGAGGTATGATAAAACTAAAGTACAATGTTATTATTGTAAGAAGTTTGGGCATTTTGCTAACAAATGTTGGAAGAAACAGGCAGATGTTGGAAAGCAACCTATACATATTACAAATGAGTCTGAGGATCATCAAAATCCTGTGTTTTTGACCTGTAATGTCACTTAGGAAAGTGAAAATGATATTTGGTTTTTGGATAGTGGTTGCAGTAACCACATGACTGGTAATAAGGGTTTATTTTCATTTATCGACCATAGTATTCAGTCTGAAGTAAAACTGGGAAATGACTGTAAGGTTACAGTTAATGGTAAAGGTGTAGTTCCAATTTACACTAAGAATAATCAGAGAAGAAATATTGAAGATGTTTATTTTGTGCCTGGTTTAAAATGCAATCTTATTAGTGCTGGGCAGTTGTTGGAGAAAAAATACAGAGTGTTCTTCAAAAACAAGGTATGTACAATCTATGATAAATTTCCCAGCAAATAGTTGATTGCAAGAGTAGAAATGACCAAGAATAGAATGTTTCCACTTGTTATGAAAAATGATTTGAGTGGTTCTTTGAATTCTTATAAAGTTGGAAGTTTAAATGAATCTTGGTTATGGCATTTGAGATATGGTCATTTACATTTTGGTGGCTTAGATTTGTTACAAAAGAAACAGATGGTAAAGGGGTTACCTTGTATTCAACAACCTGCAAGCTCTTGTGAGAGCTGCATACTTGGAAAACATCACAGAGAGAAATTTGTTTCAGGTGTTTCCTATAGAGCAAAAGATCCATTGGAAATTGTCCACACAGATTTATGTGGACCTATGCAAACACCTTCTTTAACTAACTATGTTTATTTTATGACTTTTATTGATGATTTCAGTAGGAAGACTTGGTTGTATTTGTTGAAACAGAAGTCTGAAGCCTTTGATGTTTTTAAGAAGTTTAAGTCTATGGTTGAGAATGAGAGTGATCGAACCATTAAGATACTAAGGTTTGATAGAGGAGGTGAGTATAAATTGAATGAATTCATTGAATTTTGTGATCTTCATGGAATTAAAAGGCAGCTTACTACTCGATATACTCCACAACAGAATGGAGTGGCTAAAAGGAAGAATCAGAGTATTATGGATATGGATCGAAGCATGTTGAAAGAGAAACATCTTTCAAATGAATATTGGGGAGATGAAATTCTTTGCTCTATTTTCATCTTGAATAGAAGTCCGAACAAGACCGTGAGGGATCTTGTACCTCAGGAAGCCTGGGATGGTAAGCCTTGTAATGTTTCTCATTTTAGAATTTTTGGATGTGTTGCATTTGCACATATACCTGCAGAAATGAGGAGGAAGTTGGATGACAAAAGCGAGAGATGTATCTTTGTTGGATACTGTTAGTGCAAATTCTTGCAAGGGGGTGTTTTCTCTCCAAGATTCGAGCCCGTGGCGTAAATGCGAAGAAATGGGGCTTAAAGAACCCATCAAATGCATTTTATTCAAAGGCCGTAGGCATGAGCGCCAAGTGCAGCACACAAAAGAAGTCCATTTCGGGCTTAAGTGTTAGCAGATGGGTGATTCAGGATTCAACGACAAGGATCGATCGATGGAGCAGATCTTCAGTCATTGGGTAAGCCAGAGCCATGGAGTTGCATGAGTTTTAGTGCGTGGGAGGGACGCATGGCGCACGAATGGGCTCTATCACCACTTCACCCATCGTGAATTTGAAGAACAAGGATCAGCCTCTTCCTAGCCGTGAAATGCGAAGTGCCGAAGGTGCCCAGTGTCGGGCCCACAATATCGTCGAAATGATCTAGGTCATCCATACTGGAGGAGCACGTGGCGCACGATTGGGCTCTATCGCCACTTCGCCCATCGTGAATTTGAAGAACAAGGATCAGCCTCCTCCTAGATGCGAAACGTGAAGTGCCGAAGGTGCCCAGTGTTGGGCCCACATTCTCATCGAAATGATCTAGGCCGTCCATCCCGGAGGAGCACATGGCGCACGATTGGGCTTTGTCCCAACTTCGCCCATTGTGAATTTGAAACACTTTTTCTTTGTAGCTGGGATCCTCAAACTGTGAAGTGCCAAAGGCACCCAGTTTCGCAACTTTGGACATCGCGACTTCGGAATGCAGGGGTCTACCCCCTCCCATTTGCGATACGCTAGATGCGAAGACACCTTGGGTGCAACCCCATGGTCACAACACAAGGTTGTATGGGGTAAGGACAAAGAAATCAAGGGATGTGGAGCCAATATGTTCAAAAGAAGAGGGATCGTGTCCATTTTGTTTTGAAGCCAAATCCATTCGCCATGTGACAGGTCGTTTTTACAGTTTTAGTCACCAAGGGTCCTGAATACTAGAATGAGGGAATTTCCCGAAAGGAGGAGGATCAAAGCACCTTAGAAAAAGGCTCCAGGTCATGACCATGGGGTACAACGAGGGAAGCTAGCCCCCGAGATCGAAAAGTGAGCGCGTGGTCATTTCTTGTGCTCGAAGTTTTGGTCGCTCGCCATAGAGGGGAGCGATTAATGAAAATTAGGCTGGTAGCTGAAACTTCAGTTCTAGCCATGAATGTGAGGCATGGAGGTTCTGGCAGGCAGTCTACGCAAGACCATCCAATGTGCAGGTTGATCTGAAAGGCCCATGCCAATCTGATGTTCTCGTCGGACCAAAGAACCTGCACATGATAGGTTGGACTTTAATGATTCAGCTACCTTACTGATGCCAAGGGAGCGCACTTCTTTGAGTATATATTCTCAATTGTTGTATTTTTGTAAGGATTGATGGTAGAGGAAAGCTCCCGATTGTAAAGTTTTAACAGACTCTCTAGTTCTCTGGTTATGTATCTGTATGTGAGATTTCTTGTTTTATAACAGACAACTTTCTTATCCCATCTAGTTTCATCTCATACTGAGAGAGTTCATGATCGACTGATTTGTGTGAATTACTGTGACTGTGTTATGATAAAGGATTTATTGTAACACTGTTATATTCTCTAGTGTTGCCTATATTTGAGTGTAAGAATATCTTACGTTCAAGTTTTTCTTCTACAGGCTGTTAGAATCCCGATGCCTACAATAGCCCTCATCTTTTCCTCACAGAAGTCTTCCTCCTATTCACCCTTACTATAACTCACTGTCTAAAGTTTAATTAAGAACTCACCTACCTCTGCATGTCCAGCCTAGTTTCAGAGTTATAACGATATTGTTTCGAGTTTTCTTCCACTTGATCACCCTCTATAAACAAATCGTGACATAAAACTGATGGGCGTCAGGCTCTGCTCCTGCTGCAATCCAGGAGTGATTTCTAACGCCAACATTTCTGGTGCCGTTGCCGAGGACGAAGTTGAAAATTTTCCCCAAGATTGAATGACATTGAGCCTCTGATTATGAAGGTGCATCAGGCATCAGAGCCTCTGAAGATTGTTGTTGTGCACCTGGTGACTCCATTGTGACGATTCCACTGTGGCAAACCTGCCATTTTAATTGTGGCTTTCAGAGGTAGACACACGCGGTCCCATCCACAACTGCCTCTAGATATGCCTAAAGCTGAGCCATAGGCGAATTTCAGAAAAGGAAAGGCCCCTCGAGGAGAAAATTCCACCGCTGAACCAGGTAATTTTCCGTCTCCTTCTGTAGAAACCCCCTTTTCTTCTCCTCAGCTTCACAGTAGACTATTTTCTGAAGCCTCTCGTTTCCTAAATTTCGGAAGTGTTCCTGCTGAGTTGTCTCCTCCTGGTTTTGGACTAGAGGGAGAAACCCTTGTCACTTCCCTTACCCCTGTAAGCATGTTTCCAGTATCCTCGGTTCAAGCTCCTTCCCCTCTGAGTTCTCCTCCACCTAATATCCCTATGGTAGGATAAAATCCCCCTATGACCAGAATGGAGGCTATTATAACTGCTAGGTATTCTCCCCTTATGTTACCTCAGCCTCTCAATGCCCTTCTAGTAGATGGTTACCTCAAGAAGCTTCCCAAGTTTACAGGCGTGGGGGACATAACTGCAGAAGAACACATTGAAGCCTTCTACAGTTTTACAAACGATCATGTTATCATGCATGCAGAGGTATGGATGAGGATTTTTGTCCATAGTCTTGAAGGCAAGGCTATAAAATGGTTTAGGGCCCTGCCTCTTGGATCTATTTATGGGATTGAGGCTTTGGATAGTGCCTTTTTGAGACAATGGGGAGACAAAAAGGACTTCATGTTTTACATGACTGAGTTTGGGTCTTTGAAAGGAAGGAGTGTCTATCTTTGACTTCTCCAAAAGATTTAATAAAATGTACAATAAGATCCCCACCGAGATAAAGCCCTTCAAAGTCTCTGGAAATATCACTTATGCCAGCGCTTTTGATCCTGATTTCTGCCTCCTGCTAAGGGAAAGGAGAGCCACCACTCTGGCTCACATGCATGATGCAACCGTGGAAGTAGAGTCTAAGACAATGGCTATTGACCGACTCAGGAATAAGGCCGACAGAGACATATCCAGGAGAAGAACAAAGGCCTCCCCATCCCATTCCTCTCCCCTTCCCCTTCAAACAGATGAGGTAGCTAAAGTACTGAAATCTCTTTCGGCTAGGATGGAGAAGTGGGAGTTAGAGGGGAAGCCCACGTACAGAAACCCCCAGAAGACTGATAACAGAGGTTTCAGGAGGCCTGGTAACAATATGCCACAGACTTTGCCAAAGGAACAAAGAAGCAGAGACAGGGATGATCAGATGATTCAGACCCCTCTCCAGAATAGCCTAGTTTCTCATGAGGAAGGGGAGGAGGTGGAGGAACTCGACCCTGAGATCCACTACATCGAGGACACTTCCCCGTTTCCTCATTTGACTCAATTTGCATATGAAGAATCCCTTATCAACACTCAAATCAACGAGTTGAGTAAAGGGGGAAAGGCCAACAACACTCCTAACAGATACAATCTCAGGTCAAAAAAGAAAGAAGGGAATTTTGATAGCCAAGATCAACCCCTCATTGTGGAAAGGCCTACTAAAGCTGCAGCAACCACTACTAAAGAAAAGAAAACTCAGAATGCTTCGCCAACAACCAAGGATCCTGTCTCCAAGGTAAGGGAATCTCCTAAGTCTCTCTCCCCCCTTTATTTTTGAGCATGAGATTCAGAAGATTAGAATTCCTGTACCCCTATCCAAACTAGTTAAAAATGAAGATTTCAAAAAATATCTCTCCAAGCTGCTACAATCTGAGCCCCCCTAGCCTTTCACGGACTCAATAAATCTCCAAGATGAAAAGCCAACAGTCGTCCTAGGTCCCATGGTAGAATATAGAGATGATTTATCCCCTCCTTTCTACACATCCCTGAACATACATGATAAAGTGTTGCATAAGTGTCTCATGGATGCAGGGGCCTCCCATAACCTTATACCCAAAATAGTAATGGAATAATTGGGACTGGAGGTGACAAAGACTTATCATGATTTTTACTCTTTCGATTCAAGGAGGGTGCAATGCCTTGGAGTCATCAAAGACTTGGTGATCTCTTTATTTCAGCTGCCAATAAAGAGTGTGGTCATGGACATTGTAGTGGCCGACATTCCTCCCAAGTTTGGCATGTTGCTGTCAAGATCTTGGATTAAAAATCTTGGAGGAACATTATAGATGGATCTCACATATGATACTATTCCAGTCTTTGGAGGGGAACACAGGAGGCTGTACAGAGAAGCCCAGCTGGCCTACATTGTTAGCGATGAGGAAAACCCTACCAATCACCCTATCTTTGCACTAGACACTGATCTGGGATCTAGTTTGTTACAGCTCACTGATGCTCCTGAAGCCCCTTTCCAAATAAAAAAGAAACCCTTATTTGATCACATAGCACTTCCTCCAACCACCTATGTTTGGAAAATGTTTTTCGACAGAGCTTCTTCTAGTGAAGGTGCTGGCGCTGGAGTGGTCTTTGTGTCACCTTGTAAGGAAGCCATATCCCTGTCATACAAGATTGAATTTGAAGCAACTAGTAATGTGGCAGAATATGAAGCTCTTGTTCTAGGTTTAAGGGCTGCAAAAGAAATGAGGATTGAGGAAGTAGCAGTGTTCGAAGATGCTGAGTTGATTATCCAGCAAGTCAAAAACTCTTACCAGACTAAGCATCCTCAACTCAGAACTTACAAAGAGGAGGTATGGGACCTGATTGACAATTTCTTCTCATCTTTCAACATCTCTTTTATTCCAAGGGAGCAAAATGCTTTGGCGTATTCTTTAGCTGTTTCAGCTAGCTGGTTCAAGATCCCTCTGTTGTCTATGGTCAAATATGACGTTGAGATAAAATATAGGCCCTCTGTACCAGACAATGTCAAGCATTGGAAGGTATTCGATGATGATCTTGAAATCGAAAAATTTCTCCAATCTGTTGATGAATTTTCTGCATTGCATATTGATCAGGATCCTGACCTTGAAGGTGACCCTTACCCTGAGGTGTTTTTAAATGAAATTGTTAATCACCAGATTATTCAGCTGCTTAGCAATCACATTCCAAAGGGACTAGTCCCTTTAGAAAGATTGTTCGATGGGAATGATGTGGCAGTAAAGGGTAGGGTTTCAGATGAAGATGCTGACATAACTGAGTGCAACATTGGCACACAAAAGGAGCCTATGTTTGTCAAGTTGTTGAGCAGTTTGACCAGAGAACAGAGGGTCGAATATATCGAGTTTTTAAGAGAATTTGCTGATGTATTTGCATGTACCTATGAAGACCTCAAGACATATGAAACATATGTCATTGAACAGAAGAACCCACTGAAGGAGGAGGCTAGGCCATTTAGGCAGAAGCTAAGACAGATAAATCCCATGCTACTGCATGTCATGGAAAAAGAAGTGAAGAAGTTGTTAGATGCCCAAATCATTGTCCCCTTGAGATATTCTGAATGGGTGGCCAATTTGGTCCCAATAAGAAAGAAAAGTGGCGAAATCAGGCTTTGTGTCGACTTTAGGAATCTAAACAGAAGCTCAAGAAAGGAAAATTACCCCCTACCTAAGATGGAACACATATTGCAGAGGGTAACTGGTGCATCCAGGATATTCATGATTGATGGATTTTCTGGCTATAATCAGATATCAGTCATGCCTGAGGACAGGGAAAAGATAGCCTTCACCACTCCTTGGGGCACATTCATGTATGCCAAAATGTCGTTTGGACTAATGAATGCGGGAGCAACATTTCAGTGAGCCATGGACATAGCCTTCATCAGGGAGAAAGACCAGTTTGTGGTGATCTATCTGGATGACATCACAGTCTTATCCAGGTTTGATAAAGAGCATTGTTATCACTTAAGGAAAGTTTTCTCGAAATGCCGGAGGTTTGGTCTTTCCCTAAACCCTAAGAAATATTTGTTTGCTATGATGGAGGGAAAGATTTTAGGCCATATAGTATCAGCAAAAGGAGTGAGAATTGATCCCAGTAGAGTAGAGGCAATTCAGACCCTATCACTTCCCAGGTCTAAAAAAGAAGTCCAGGCCTTTCTAGGAAAGATTAACTTTCTGAGGAGGTTTGTCTCAAATTTTGATGAGCTGGTGAAACACATCACAACCATGCTCAAAAAGGGGAATGAAGTGAAATGGATCGCTGAACCCAGGGAATCGTTTGTCCAAAAAAAAAGGGCATTGACTGAGGCACCTATGTTGATCAGTACTGACTATTCCAAAGACTTCCTAGTTTTTTCTTTCGCTTCTTTTGATACAGTAGCAACGGTCTTATTGCAGAAAAATGAGGAAGGGCTAGAGAAACCCATTGCCTTCTTCAGTAAAGCATTAAGAGATGCAGAAATCAGGTATGAAATCATGGAGAAATAGGCCTATGCCTTGGTGAAATCTCTCAAAGCTTTCAGATTCTATGACTTGCACTCAAGAGTGACTACATACATTTCTTCGGCCTCTATGAAGGACATCCTTGTACAACCCAACATAGATGGGAGAAGAGGTAAATGGATTGCTAAGATCCTTGAGTTTGACCTGGAAATGAAGCCCACCAAGTTGGTTAAGGTGCAGGGTTTAGCCAAGCTACTGGCTGAATCCAATTGCAGAGCCTTGGGGGTTAGTCTGATCAATACTTGCTCAGGAACTCAGCAAGTTGATTCGCCCAGCCAAAGCTCTTACGATGACTTTCCACTAACAGAATGTGCCTAGTATCGAGACATCTTGTACTTTCTGTAGGAGTTGAGGCCCCCTGATGGAATGAGTAAAAGTAAGGCAAGATATTTAAAACAAAAGGCGGTCAAATATTGCCTCATTGACCAAGTCTTGTATTGGAGAGACCCTCTAAGGGTGTTGCTGAGGTTTTTGAACCCACAGGAATTCCAGAAGGTTATATTTGAATTCCATAATGGCCTTTGTGGAGGACATTATTTTTGGAAGACCACAACTCACAAAATTCTCAGAGCTAGGTACTATTGGCCCACCTTATTCACCGATGTCTGCAGAGAAGTCAGAGCTTGCATCAAATGCCAAAGGTTCTCAGAAAAGTAGCAGCTTAGATCACTGCCACTGAAGCCTGTAGTAGCTTCAACACCTTTTCAATAGTGGGGGTTGGACTTCATCGGGGAAATCCATCCTCCCTCAAGTGGCCAACACAGATGGATCCTGACTGCAATAGACTATTTCACCAAGTGGATAGAAGCT
>SNQJ01S0106906.1:17423-29769 GCA_010110895.2 Picea sitchensis | reverse complement strand
TGATGATGTATATGATGCGATCTACTACGTGCATGTGAATTTTATGAATGATTAAATGTTATTGATGATGTTGTATGTAATGCAATCTATTATGTGAATGCAAACTTTATGAATGTTTAAATGTTACTGATGATGATGTATATGATGTGACACATTGTGAGAAGCCTTAGAAGCCTCGATAATATCCTTAGCTTTGTCTTTCCCTTCAAAGGGAAATTTGGTGCCCTCTTGGAAACCTCCTGCTCAAGCACACCTTGTTGAGCCATAGAGTGTTCAGTAACTCTATAAGTGTCTCTCCTTGACACTTCTCTTCCTTCCCTAAACTCGAAACAGATTTCTCCTAGTGCACTCTTCGCACTCGCTTGATGCCCACCTGGCAGAGCTTTCCATAATCCTCAATGATTTTGTCTCTCTCTCTCTGTGCCTTCCTCTGCATAGTCTCACCTCCAAGGTGTTCAACAACCTTGAGGCTTATCCCCTGATTTAATGATTCGTCTGGTGCACCCTCCTGGCACGTTCTCGCCTAAATTCAACACAAAAATCATATGTGCACTCTCTGCATTGGCTCACAGAGTCTTCAACACTCTATCATGCAACCCCTTGCATTTAGCCTCCAAGAACCCAGACTGAAATCAAAGAAAAGTCACAGACAGATAGAGAATTATATCTATCACCTGTAGATGGGACCTATCACATACATCTACAGCATAAAATAACACACAGATGACATTCATTCATAAACACATAAACACACAAAGAATCTCATGCAGGAAAAACTACTCTTTGTATTAATCTCAAAATATTTGTTACAATGTGTACAAAAGCTCGGACTGTGATAGAGTCTCGACTCTCTCTTCTCTTCCTCTCTTCTAATATGTTCTAGCCTAATTTACTTCTGCTAATGAATCTAGATACAAAGATCTTTTTTACAAAAGGGGATCCTCGAGCTCTTCCCTCCATATCACCTACCCTCATTGAATTGCATTGAATTACATTCAATGGTTGTCTAGTTCGAATCAAATCTAGATCTCCATCCTTACAACATTTAATCAAAATTTGAAATTTGAAAATGAGAGGGCTCGCACCTCTCTCCTCTGTTGAATGCACGTTGAATGTGCTATCTGGTTGGAGCATTGATGATATGGAGCGATGCTCCTGCATCATACTCCACTGCTGCAAAAAATTCATGAGCTCCTGCTCATGAGCTTCCCAACACTGTTGTTGAAATCCTCCAGGATCCCAAATTGTTCTTTGGAGCTGTCCATCTACTTCACTGCTTTGTTGCTACTGCTTCTTCTACTTATGTGTTGCTATGGATGCTCCCTTATGCTCATCTTCTCTTGGCTGACTTCTCCTTGTGTTGACCTCAACATCAACTTCCTGATTTCTTCAATCACCTCTTGCAGCTGCTCCCATGGATGGATTCCTCTTCTATGCAGACTGCTCATCTACATCTCCTCCTTGTTGATGGGTAGATCAACTTGATCCCCCTTGCTATCTTCTTCGTCTCTTGTGGCCTCAGCTTACCACCTAGCTACAGACTTCAGCTCTTCAGTCCCATCACTAAGTTGTTGCTCAGCTTCTCCCTCTGACAGCTTTGCTTCTGCCAATTCTCCTGTTGGTTCATCTCCAATTTCCTCAAGTTGCTCCTCAAACTAGAATTTTGCTTCTTCTTTTGCTGCAGGCTTCAGTGCTGTAGTCATCATCTGTCTAGCCTCTTGGCTGAAATGTCTGAGCAATTATGTTGAATTCTCTTCTCCCACAATCTACATGACTATCTGCTCATGGTAGTCATCTACTGGCTCTGGATGGTTCAACCAATCCTCCAACATATCTAACTCCTTCTCCCATGGAGTGAGCATCTTATCTGCATGCTCTTATTCTGCTGGGGTAGATTCTGATGTCTTCTCCCTTTCTTCTTCCTCTTTGACAGACTATGTTGGCTGTCCATCTCCTGCTGCTTCATCTGCAACACATTCTTTGGCCTCAATTGGGATGCTTGGTAGGAATATCTGAATTCCCCCAATGATCAGAACACCCCTTCGATCTTCCTCCTCTGTCAGCACTCCTTTCTGATCCAAACTCACCTCTAAGTTCATGAGACTATCAGACAGTGTCATCTCCTCTCCCTTTCCCACCTGACAATCTGGGATTTCTGCCCTGCCCTCCTGGTAGTCTATGAGATCCTCCAATGATCCCATCTCATTACCCACCTGGAAATCTGGACTTTCTTCAATGCCCACCTGGTAGTCTTTGAGATCAACCATTGACCTCTTCTCATTTCCCTCCAGGAAACTTGAAAGTTCATCACTTGCCACCTGGCAGTTTCTGAGATCCTTGTCTGATGCCTTCTTCTCATCATCACTGAGACTTATCCTAGCTTCCGGCTCATAGATATGAAACACTTCCTCTGTGTCTCTAAGGATTTCAACATGCCTCAACCACCTTCTTAACAACCTTTTTTGTCCTCTGGCCAAATTTTTTTGAATGGGACACTTCACCTTGTTCTTCATGGGCCACTCATACACCCAATACACCTTTGCATCCTTATGCATTTTAAATGCAAGCTTCTCCATTTTTGCTCTTATCTTGTAGAGTTCTTTGTCCATCTCAGCCTTGATTTTCTATTGGCGGTCCTTGTCTTGACCATGCTTATGGCCTTCAATAGCCATCTTCACCTTCTACCTACCCTCCTGGCAAGTTTGTTGTTTACTCTACAACTGCAATCATTTCCAGTTTCTTTTACAGCTCACCTGGCTGTCAATTGTCTGCTACCTACATGCAAACAATCGCCACAGAGCATCAACATCCTGCTAGGTCTTCATATCCTGATACCACTTGATGGTATCGACCTATCTTCTTATTTACTCTACCTCCCTCTGTCTACAATCTACAGACATAAAGTGGCTCTGATACCACATGATGCAGGACCCCCTACCTCAGCAAGGTCCTACTGACCTCCTGGCCATGGATCTTCTCACATTCCACGAGCTGAAGCAACTATTTGATTCCATGCTAGAATATTTGACAACAAATCCACATGTCCTATGTGTTACCCAGCCCATGCGAACAAGTACTAGGCATGAGCTTCCTGCACGTGATCACAGCCCGTGACCACAGGCTTAACTCAAAAGGTGCCTCGCTATTCGTGACTTCGGGATTCTTGTGTGCAAGCCAAATCTTGATTCAACGCACTCCTGATCTTCGAACCCCCAATGTTAGATCAACGACTTATAGCCTCCCATGATCTAACAGTCGAGAGTTCCCTGTCTATACTCGATACTTCGCGTCCTTGAGCATTCTCTTGTGAGTCGCACTTGACTCATCCAACCCCCGATCTTACGAACTCCAAGCTAGAGCCTAGCTTGCGCTATCTCCTCCCTTTTCGTTCATCTATATGACCATTCGCCATGACCTGGGGGCCTTCCTCCGAGCGCTTCCTATTTCATGGTTTCGGGATTCCTGTGTGCAAGTCACCCCGACTCTTTCGAGTCCCGAACCTTCGAAGTTTGCTCTCCCAGATGAATGGTCACACTCCTTTCGTGATCTAACATCTTAGATCCTTTCGTGATTTTGGGCCTCGCAAATTCATAAAACTCTAATCCCCCCTCATGATTTTGAAGTTGCAATCCCCCTTCGCTATTATAATCCACTCTCAAGTCTGGGTGCATCCTCATGCATTGCTATCTGTTTACGTAATGGATGGATCGAAGGGTGAACGAATGAGGATGGATAGATAGGTGTAGTGAATCAATTGCTCTTTGTGAAGTTTTCTTGGACGTGGGTAGAGAAACCGAATCAACAATTAGATGGCTCTGCATATAATAACTTGAAATTGTGTCCATATCCAACGATTGTGCCAGGTTAACCCAGTCTGTTAAGTGAAAGGCCGACTGTTAATTGGAATGATGACACATTTCACACCCTTACAAACCAAAATGAAACACTTTCCCCAAGCATCGCATGCGTGAGGAGTGAGATAATGCTTTGAGATTAACCACAACCAAATGTGGAATCAATCACTAGGTTGCTTCATATTCATAAAGAAACACCCACAGTAATATGAAACAAATTAATTCATACTAAACATTGAACATGGTTAATCCTTGTTAATTAGGTAAAAGGTGGCAATCAATGGTTAGGGCAGTAAATTATTAATCATATTAAGTAAATGTGAAAAATTAAACAAGTAAACCTAAGCATTTATGAATGCAAGAAAGTTATAAATATTAAATCTCATTCATTGATTTGGGAGGACCACTAAGAATATGCAAGCATCTTCAGTTGCTAGCCATAAGATTAATATTTATAATTAAAATATCATTATTTGTGTCCATTTCCAATAGGTGTACACCTTTCGGCATAATTATATAATCTAAATAATAGTTATGTTTATTTTTCTTGTAAATAACTAGTGATGATGGGGAACTAGTGGATAAGGTCGTCGAAGTTGTATTGAAAAAAGGCAAAAAGAAAGTTGAACGTGGCTAGATATCCCACGGGTTTGGATGAGAAGGTGAAACATTTTGAAAATAAAGTATCATTGTAGCGACACAGTGGAAGGGTTCAGTTTGTGGGCATCACCGGCTTGGGTGGAGTGGGGAAGACAATGCTAGCTAAAGAACTCTTCAACAAGAAGAGTTCAAAGTACAATAATTTGATATAAGAGAAAATGCTAAAAAATCTTTACCTTCATTGCAGAGAAGACTTTTGAAGGGATTAAGTGCATCGTAGCAGTCGATAGACAACAAGGAAAAAGGTATAGAGATGCTCAAGAATCATTTCTCAGTCTTATCTTCTCATGTCTTTCTAGTTCTAGATGATGTAGATCAGGAGGATCAAGTACATGCACTTTTTCCCGTTAGAGATAAATCCCTACTGATATCTTAATTTTTATCACATCCCGTGACAAGGATGTCCTCGTAAGATCAAGAGTACAAAAGCCATCGATTTATCAATCGACTGGCCTTGATACAGAATGCTCCAGAGAGCTCTTATGTTCGCATGATTTCTGCCAACCCCATCCACTGTGAGGATTTCAATATCTGGTTAGTCGATTTTTAAGGGCTTGAAATGGATTGCCTTTATCACTAAAAGTATTTGGGGGGCTTCTTTATGGAAACACCAATGAATCTTGTTGGAAAGACGAGTTGGAGAGACTAACAAATACTTACTGAAGAGATAAAAAAGAGGCTTCAAATTAGTTATGATTCACTTCGTAGAGACAAACAACAATTATTTACGCCGAAAGGCGTACACCTATTGGAAATGGGCACAATTAATGACATTTTAATCTATAATCCTAATCTGATGGATAGCAATTGAAGATGCTGGCATATTCTTCGTCGTCCTCCTCCTAAATCAATGATTTAGATTTACTCTTCATAACTTCCTTGCATTTATGAATACATCTGTTAACCTGTTTACTTTTTCACATTTACCTAATCATATTAAGAAATTACTGTAACTCTATGTTGTTTCCACGTTTAAATGATTAAAAAGGATTAATATCTCTAGAAGCCATGTTTGAATGATTAGCACTCACTACCTCTACCTCATTACCATCGATTGTACGTATCATATTGGGGGCAGGCATTCAGTTTTTATGGAGCATGAGAGGATGCCATGTTTGGCCTGCGTTAATCATATTGTGATACAACAACAAACCAAAACTATCATAGTCGCTGAACATTTCATTTTCTACATGCTAGTGGTAATGAGGATGCCAGGCATCCTAAAATGAAATCTGCTTTCTCGCTTGAAATCAACGATTCCAGTACTACAAGGTTAGTCTTGAAAACCCTGATGCTTCCCCGGACGATAAAAAGAATCACAAACGATTACCATACACATTCCTAGCTGATAAAATGAATCACAAAATGATTGAAAATCGATTAAGCTATTGATCCAATCACCCATCACTTTAACAATCTGAGTTTTTGTGTATGACAATTTTCAAATCGATTTATTGAAGTACAAGTTATTAATATTGATAACATTTGATTTTTCCCTCAGTTAATGATTGCATGGAGTCCAATAGAGGTCTTGATTCAGTTATTCACCAGTCAATTGTATTAAATGACTCTATGGTAAATTCATTTATTGCCTCCGTTAGCATAGCCACAATGAACAGATAACATATTTTATTTACAAACCCTAATTAGGGTTTATGCTAAAATTAAGGTTTATAAATTAAATATTCCTTTCGGGGTTCATCAGCCACAATTATGTGGCTGTGCTACTCCTAGACATTGCCTATTTTTTCATTGGAGAAAACAGGTATATCTCCATAAGAGTATGGGACGGGTGAGGTTGGAAAGTCTCACGGGGTTTCAAAGTCTACTAAACAAATGCCTTGTCGAGGTGGATGTGGAATTTAACAAGCTGGGCGTGATAACTGGAAATTTGATAAGAATGCATGATCATCTCCGAGATATGGGAAGAGAGCTTGGGAAGCATCCAGGATGGTCACTTCATCGTTGGGGTGGGACAGATAACATTGATGATTTGTGCATAGGAAACAACTGCACTACGGGGAATTAGGATGCTTCGTCGGGAATATTATACCAGGTATGCATCGTAATTGTTCCTGCGCTTCCCTCCCTAGTATTCCAATGAAGAAGTTAAGGGTGTTAGAAGTGGATGGGTTTTACTTGGAAACATTTTGGCAATAGGAATCGCAGGTAAATATAAATTTTCCCAAAATTAAAAGTTTGTATGTTTATTTGTTATTATTTGTGAAAAATGGAGGCACATCGCAGTTTGGATTACGGTGTTTACAAACACCCAACACAAACAAATAAATAAACTCTGCGCACTAAGTAAAATCCGCGCACTAAATAAAATTTGCGCAGTAAGTAAAATCTGCGCAATAAGTAAACTCAGCGCAGTAAATAAACTTAGCGCAATAAATAAACTCCATGCACTCTAACTCCGTGCACACATCAACATCCTTATACAAAGTCAATAAATAAAATAGCGTATAAAATAGGGTGAAATTTTTAAGGCTAAGATATCAATTGGAAGAGTTTACAAACTCAATAAGTAAAATAGCGTATCAACGGAGAGAACACTTCCGAATAAAAAAAATTATTCAATATGCTTTCAAGCTCATAATTCTTATAATCTATTTTAGGTATATATACATTAACAAACTACCCCTTCGATCTTCTAAAAGGCTTAATCAAGGTGGTGATGGTGTATGGTTTCCTTGAATGGTTAAGGCGGCCACCGTTTAAGTTATGTAAGACAAAATTGTAATCAGTGGTTAATTCTCGAGTCTTGAAAAGTCAAGCCACTGATTTACCGTTTGCACAAAGGTAGTGAAATGATTGCATCCTGACATACTCCCTCTTAATCATTTCAGAGAAAAACGAACTAAAACAAGTAAAACAAAATTGTTGTAAACAATGCATTACAGCTTACAAACCCCAATATTATTTCTATGAGTTTTAAACAATTCATTTCCCAAAGGCTTTGTAAATATGTCTGCAAATTGTTCTTCAAATATGCAAAACTGAACAGAAATCTCTTTACCAGTTACCAGCTCTCGAATGAAATGATACCTTGTATCAATGTGCTTACTCTGTTTGTGAAAGACGTGATTCTTTGACAGCGCAATGGCAGATTTATTGTCACAGACAATTTGGGTTACATCATTCTGGTCATGCAATAATTCATTCAAGACCCTTCTCATCCATACAGCTTGACATGCAGTTGTAGTTGTTGCAACATACTCTGCCTCAGTAGAAGATAGAGTCACAATGGGTTGTTTCTTTGATGCCCATGCCACTGCTCCAGGTCCAAAACTAAGCACATACCCAGATGTGCTTTTCCTGTCATCAATGGAACCTGCAAAATCACTATTAGTATATCCGATCAGCTCAAAGTTTAAACTTGATGTGTATTGGATACCAAAGTCATTTTTTCCAGCAACATATCTCAGGATCCTCTTTCCTTCTTGCCAATGAGTACTCTTCGGAGTCTCCATAAATCTCGAAATCAAACTTACAACAAACATGATATCACGTCTAGTTGTTTTTAAGTACATAAGGCTTCCAACCAGCCTCTTATACAGATTTGGATCAACATATGGTCCATCATCATACTTGCTAAGTTTAATACCAGTTGCCATAGGTGTTGCAGCTGGTTTACAATTCAACATTCTAAACCTTTTCAATACTTCATTTGCATAGTTAGTTTGACAAATGAAAATGCCATCATCAGATTGATCCACTTCAATTCCAAGAAAATACTTCATCAATCCTAAATCAGTCATCTCAAACTCTATTTTCATGGCATTTTTAAAATCATCTACAGATAGATCTCCAATAAAAATCAGGTCATCAACATACAAACAGACAATCCAAAATTTACCTTCTTGATTTACCTTTGTATACAGAGTTGGTTCACTTGGACTTCTATTGAATCCAACATTGATCAGGTATTCATCAATCCTACTATACCAAACTCTGGATGCCTTCTTCAATCCATATAAATCCTTTCTTAACTTGTAAACTTTATCTCTATGCTTATCAATCTCAAAACCTGGAGGTTGTCTTACATAAACCTCTTCTTCCAAATATCGATTCAAGAATGCAGAATTAACATCCATCTAATGCATGATCCATTTATTTTTAGCTGCAATAGCTAAGACCATCCTCACAGTGTCAATTCTTGCTACATGAGCAAAAGTTTCATTGTAATCAATATCGGGTTTCTAACTAAACCCCTGAGCTACAAGTCTTGCCTTGTATTTTTCAACTTCACCTTTTGCATTCAGCTTAGTCTTATAAACCCACTTAACACCAATATTGTTCTTACCTTTAGGTAAATCTACAATATCCCAAGTGTTATTTATTTCAATGGAATCAATCTCCTCATCCATTGCTTTTATCTATACATCCTCTTTAGCAGCTTCATCAAAACTTACAGGATCACATGTCATTAACGCAAAATTTGAAATCTGATCTACTTCTTGATTCTGATCATACAATTCTCTTAAGCTTCTAGTCTTCTTTCCTTTAAATATGTTTCTTAATGAAGCTAAAGTGGGATTTGATTCAATACTTACCTGTGAATCTGATTGATGTCCACCATGTCCAGATGGCTCACCACGCTCATGAGTTCTGGGCGTTCTAAATTGAGATGGGATAAAATCTAGTGCTTGCCTTGTTGAACTTATTGTTGCATGCGTATGTGCATGTGGAACCATATGTCCATCTCCTTCATCCTGCTTAGCACCATCATCATCTTCACGGGGTAACACAGCTCCCTCTGAAATTGATTTGTCAATACTTCCATCCCAAGCTTCATCTTCTTTAAATTGAACATCTCTGTTGATTACATATTTCTGGGTGATGGGATTGTAGAGTTTATATGCCTTAGACTCTTCACTGTATATGTTGGTGTTGGAAGTCACTCCTGGATTGCAGCAGGAGTAGAGCCCGATGCCCATCAATTTTATGTCACGATTTGTTTATAGAGGGTGATCAAGTGTAAGAAAACTCGGAACGATATCGTTCTAACTACGAAACTAGGATGGACATGCAGAGGTAAGTGAGGTCTTAATTAAACTTCAGACAGTGAGTTGTAGTAAGGGTGAATAGGAGGAAGACTTCTGTGAGGAAAAGTTGAGGGTTGTTGTAGGCATCGGGCTTCTAACAGCCTGTAGAAGAAAAACTTGAACGTAAGATCTTCTTACACTCAAATATAGGCAACACTGGAGAATATAGCAGTGTTACAATAAATCCTTTATCATAACACAGTCACAGTAATTCACATGAATCAATCGATCATGAACTCTCTCAGTATGAGATGAAACTAGATGGGATAAGAAAGTTGTCTGTTATAAAACAAGAAATCTCACATACAGATACATAACCAAAGAACTAGAGCATCTATTAAAACTTTACAATCAGGAGCTTTGCTCTACCATTGATCCTAAAAAAATACAACAATTGAGAATATATACTCAGAGCAGTGCGCTCCCTTGGCATCAGTAGGGTAGCTGAGACATTAAAGTCCAACCTATCGTGTGCAGGTTCTTTGGTCGGACAAGAACATCAGATCGGCATGGGCCTTTCAGATCAACCTGCACACCAGACGGTCTTGGGCAGACTGCTTGCCAGAACCTCCATGCCTCACATTCATGGCTAGAACTGAAGTTTCAGCTACCAGCCTACTTTTTATTAATCGCTCCCCTCTATGGAGAGCGATCGAAACTTCAAGCACAAGAAATGACCACGCGCTTGCTTCTCGAGCTCGAGGGATAGTTTCCCTCGTTGTACCCCATGGTCATGACCTGGATCCTTTTTCTAAGGCACTTTGATCCTCCTCCTTTCGGTAAATTCCCTCATTCTAGTATTCAGGACCCTTGGTGAATAAAACTGTAAAAGTGACCTATCAGATGGTGGATAGATTTGGCTTCAAAAAACAACGAACATGATCCCTCCTCTTTTGAACATATTGGCTCCACATCCCTTGATTTATTTTTCCTTACCCCATACGACCTTGTGCTATGACCGTGGGCCTGCACCCAAGGCGTCTTCGCATCTCGCGTATCACAAATGGGAGGGGGTAGACCCCTGCATTCCAAAGTCACGATGTCCAAAGTTGCAACACTGAGCGCCTTCGACACTTCATGGTTCAGGGATCCTAGCTACAGAGAAAAAGTGTTTCAAAGTCGCGATGGGCGAAGTTACGACAAAGCCCAATTGTGTGCCACGTGCTCCTCTGGGATGGAAGGCCTAGATCATTTCTACGAGAATGTGGGCCCGACACTAGGCGCCTTCGACACTTCACGTTTCGCGGCTGGGAGGAGGCTGATCCTTGTTCTTCAAATTCACGATGGGAGAAGTGGTGATAGAGCCCAATCGTGCACAACGTGCTCCTCCAGGATGGACGGCTAGGATCATTTCAGTGAGAATGTGGGCCCGACATTGGGTGCCTTCAACACTTTATGTTTCGTGGCTGGGAGGAGGCTAATCCTTGTTATTTAAATTCACGATGGGCGAAGTGGCGATAGAGCCCAATCGTGCGCCATGTGCTCCTCCAGGATGGATGGCCTGGATCATTTCGGCGAGATTGTGGGCCCGACACTGGGTGCCTTCGACACTTCGTGTTTCACGGCTGGGAAGAAGTTGATCCTTGTTCTTCAAATTCATGATGGGTGAAGTGGCGATAGAGCCCAATTGTGCGCCATGCGTCCCTCCCACACGCTAAAACTCGTGCAACTTCGTGGCTCTGGCTTACCCGATGACCGACGATGACCGGATCACCCATCTGCTAACACTTAATCCCGAAATGGACTTATTCTGTGTATTGTGCTTGGCGCTCATGCCTATGGCCTTTGAATAAAATGCAATTGATGGGTTCTTTAAGCCCTATTTCTTTGCATTTATGCCACGGACTCGAATCTTGGAGAGAAAACACCCCCTTGCAAGAATTTGCGCTAACAATAGGCTCCATGGGGGATAGAGTCATCCCTGCGATGCTCTAAGAAATCATTTTGCAGCTTCAGTGCCTTGCTATTGGGCTATGGAGTCATTTACTAAGCCAAAAAATAAAAATAAAAACAAAAATAAACAAAGAACCAAAAGGACAATATTTACAAACAAAGGAGCCGTCTAAGGCTCAAACAAAACATTTCTTCAGAAAATCCCCATTTACTGGGCTGTTAAAAACCTCCTCACCCTCCAGATCCTGCAACCTATATGTGTTATTTGAGAAAACCTCAGAGATTTTGAAGGGCCCGATCCAGAGGGCATAAAACTTGTTGTGTTTTCCCTTATCCTATCTAGGTGCATCCCACTTAAGCACCAAATCCCCAATCTCAAACTCCTTCTTCCTGACCTTCCTGTCAAAGGCCTATTTGACCTTTTACTGACGACTATGAGTTGTGTCCATCACCTGTTCCCTGATCTATTGTACTTCCAATATCTGATGAATCCTTCTGACCATATGATCTGGCTCTCCTTCATAATCTTGAAAGAACTTCACTACAGGTAAGGCGAGCTGAGTGGGAAAAACCACCTCTGTTTTGTAAACCAACTAAAAAGGTGAGGTGCCTAGGGATTTCTTCGTTGTCACTTGATCAGCCCATAGAGTGAATTTGAGCTTTGAATCCCAGGCCCTCTTATTGTCTTTCAATAATATTTTAATGAGCTTTATTAGGGTTTTATTGGAGGAATGTGCCAGTCTGTTTCCTTGAGGATAATAGGGGGTGGAGTGAATTAGCGAGATCTCGAACTACTCACAGAACTTAATCAGAGGCTCAGATTTGAATGAAGCAGCATTATCAGTGAAAATCCTGCTGGGACAGCCAAATCTGGCTACGATATCCTCC
>SNQJ01S0106905.1:1522-29772 GCA_010110895.2 Picea sitchensis | reverse complement strand
TTGTCATAGTGGTTGCTCATTATAGAGGTTATGAGTTATATAAGCAATGGGATACAAGGGTTACAAGTTAGTGGTTGCAAATTGATTGATATTTTTGGTAGGTAAGGGGTGATAACTAATAGGGGTTCAGGATTGGAATGGTTAATATTATAGAGATTATGTGCCATTGGGATTACAAGTCTAGTTGGGTTATTGATGAAGGGTAATAGGGTAAAGTTTAAGGGGTTTATATAAGGATTAAAAATATGTTGTTATATGTTAGAGTGTCCAGTTTTAAAGATTGTAAGAACTATGATTTAAGGGTTATAAGGATTAGGGTTGACAAGAATTAGGCATTATGAGTTATAGAGGTTAGTGCGGGAGGAGGATTTTGATTCCCTCGACAATATGGAAGTTCCATCAAACCCTGTGATGGAGTTTGAAATAAATGATAATCTACCACTCGATGTTACTTTTCCTACCCAAATTTCTAATTTTGTGCCTGAGAGACAGAGGATGGGGGTGTAGAGAGATATATATTATAGAATAAAAAATGTCTCATGTGCATTATGTCATTTACCCTCCCTCTTTTTTTGTCCCATTATTTTTGTTCCTTGCAAGCATCCCTAAGGTCATAGGACAAAAAAATAGTAATGACACCTTTGAAATGGTATAACCCTACATTTTTGTCTATTTTCTTTCAAATCTTCCTTCTCCTTTTCCTCATCCAAATTTCCTAAAGGTGTGGGATGTAGTGGGAGATGGATGTGTGTAGTTTCCTTTGTGATGGATGTGTGTATCTTATTTAAAAACAACATGAACAAATGAGATATTTAGAGACATTTAGAAAAGGGAAGTTTTGTTTTTCTTACAGTCCAAACCACCAAGATCATCACACCAAACCTAAATATGAAGCAACCAAGTTAGAAAACATGTTAGTGCGTAGAAATTATCCCATTGAAAAAAATGGATTTCAAATAACGCATGTGCTCCATTTTTAACACAAAAATATCTTACTAATTTTTTCATAATGTTTTACCTCAACATTTTTTTTTTGAATTATTTAGCTCGTTGGAAAGGTCTTGAAGAGATCTATAATTTTTATTTCATGACCTTTTCATGTTCCTACATAAATAATTTCTTATTTTCAAAAGTGGGTATGAAAATGATGAATCTTTGGGTTATGATTGATGGCTCAAATGACTGCATAGTCCCTTTAACAAGGATATATGGTCTAGAATGATAAAGTGGGTACTCTTAGAAATATTTTCACATGAGGGATGGACCTCATGAATTGAGCTCTGAATGAATCTTATAGGGCTCATGGACCGTAGTGAAGGATTCAAATCACCATAGAGCCCTCTAAAATGGATTTTTGGCCTCCATGTGGAATACGGTTTATATTATAATGCCTTGGAAAAGAAGGATGGGTCTTAAGTCTTTGCCAATAGGTGGGGAAGGAAAATGAATCCATTAATCCCTACATGAAGATTCTAGGGATCTAGGACCATGGATAAGTTCAAAACCACAAAAGTGATTTGTATAGGAGATAATTGTCCTTAGAGTGGGATATGGGCATCGATATGATTTTTGTGCACTAGGGATGGGTCACATACTATGGTTATGGGATGAATTGGTGGAGTTATTCCATAGAAATTAATATTATTGAGTTAATGGACCATGATCAAGGCCTTGAATCATAACATAAAACCACTCAAGTGTAACTTTGGTGTACAATTTGAGATATGGATACTAGTGAGATTTTTTGCATGGTAAGGATGGCCCTCGAGGACTTGACCATAGTCAGGGAGTAAAATAAGGGAATTATGCCATAAATGGATCTCCGGGTCCAACTGGCCATGAAAATGATCTCAAACCACAACACAAGTACTTTAAAGGTGATATTTGTCCTCCATGTGGAAGATGGGTACCATTATGAAGTCTTATGTGCTAAGGATTGGTTTTAAGGCATTGACCATGGTAAAGGAAGGAAAAAAATTCTCTTATGCCCTAGATGAAGCCTTATGAGAGATCAAGGTCCATAAAGGATACAATAAACCACATAACACATTATCTATAAGGGATCATTGTCCTATGACTGAGATATAGGTTCCATTATAATGTTTTGTGAATCAAGGATGGGTCTGAGCATTGACCATGGTTATGGGAGAAATATAGGAAAATAGACCCTATACAAAGATTCTTGGGATAGTGGGAAATGATCAAGGCCTTGAATGTAAGTTTTAAACATGTGAAGTAAAAGAAAATTCATATAGATTCTTAAAGCAAAACAAAATTTAATCAGTAAACCATTCACATAGTACACAGAGATATTTACCGAAAACCCTCAACCGGAAAACCTTTCTTATATTCATTATATCAAATTGCACCATTCACTATACAATATATACAATGTTTTTAGGTATTTAAATTGAGTCTGAAACCTAATCCTAAAAGCTGAGTTATTGCAGTAAACCTCTAAAAATAGCAAAATGCGCTACCAAAATAGCAAAACTACTAGAGGGATCATCAGGGCAGGTTTTTCAAATCTGACAGCGCCCACACACACATCTGGAATGTATAACACTTACATACCCAACTTGTTAGTACAACATGGGCCCTCCAATAACTATATTTTTTGCCTAGAGTTGGATGTGAATTATAGTATGATTTTTACAGTATGTCTGAGATGGGTATGAAGGTATCGACCATGATTGGGGGAGGAAAATAAATTTCTTAATCCTTAATGGATCTTATACACCTTATGGGACATGAAATATTTCTCAAAAAAAATCTCTAAAAGGTGTCGTTTTCCTTGAGTGGGATATAGGTACAATTAGGAGGGTTTTCACACAAGAGATGGCTCTCAGGAACTTGGCCTGAAATGAATCTTCTATAGCCTTAGTCCTTGAATTGGGCCTCAAACCACAACACAAACTTGATTCATTGGCCTCTTGATGTAAATGGGAACCATTAAGATATTTTTTTTGTATCATGAAGGTATAATTAATGGATTATAGCCAATGGGATCTAAATTAATATTCTAGGGCCCAAAATCCACTAGTGACACCTTGGACCATCACATAAACCCTCTATATGGAATCATTTCCCTCTAATATAGATGGGAAATATTAGAAATTTTTAGAGACAATAAATAGGTCTTGAGACCTTGACCATGTTTATGGGAGAAATCCAAGAGTCTTAGGACCTAAATGAATATTTTAATGCTCATTGTCCATGAACAAGTCCTTGAACCACCACATATGACCTCTTGAGGGGATATTTGGCCTTTGATTGGGATATGAGTGCCATTAGGAGGTTTTTGCACCAAGGATGGGTATCAAGGTATTAACAAGAACATGGTCTTAACAAAGTTTTTTACACCAAGGATGGGCATTGTTGGGTGGCTCGTGAGACAGGAACATGAGATGTATCTTTCCAGATACTAAGCTGATGTGCCAGAAGCTACGATGTGCATGACAATCAGTTGTCATGGTTGACTCACACTAAGACTTATCCATGGAGGATTCATAAGAAGACTTATCCAATAAACAAACCTTGTTTAGAGTATAATTAGAGTGAAGCCCATTATAAGTAACCATGTGCAACAATTTTATAAAGAACATAATTCAAATGAGATTCATTACACTATGTGTCAAAATGTTCTTAAAAAATATAATTCAAATGAGATTAATCAACTATATATGCAATCATTTAAAGTAATTTCTTATATATATAATTATATGGATTATAGAGATAAAAATACAAATTAATTTTCATTGGGGACTAAAACCATGTAACATGGATTCAAAGACACATGCGACCTCTATGTCCCATGAATAATGTATTAGGGACTAATCCTTAGATATTCATCGTCAATTCATGGCTTGAGCCCCAAGGATCATTTTTTTTTGTGCTCAATATTTGAAGTTAGACCTCTAATCCTCCTTGTAATTGAAATTCATGTGTCTCATCATGACCAAGTGGCCTTAACAATGTTCCATGTACCAAGGGAAAGCATGAAAAAAAATGACCTATTGAATTGTATGTGTGAGTAATGTTTGAGTCAGGAAACCCTCCCATACCATCCAATGCATGTGTCTAGTCTAACCATGTCAAATTTTTAGTGCATACAAGCACAAATTAAAATATATTCGATGTTGGCCCCATTCACATGTCATTTATATGCGTCGGTTTTAGGTACATGAGAATTTTAGGGGGGGGGGAATTACATAGTTGTTACCACAGGGAAAAGTTATCCAATTGTAAGAAATGGTTTAACATTAAATCATGAACGAAAGAGAGTGTGATGAAATGATGTGTTTTAAGCAAATTCTAAAGTTGGAGGTAAAGAAATATCTAAAAGGTCTTCTAACCTCATATTGAAATATTTTATTGTATTTATCTTTAGAAAACTCTTCACTATTGCACCCACCACCTTAGATGGCCTAGTTTTAATAATAGGTGTGATTCTTGGGTATAGAAACACTTAGCACTTCATGATGGGATAGTAAGAAACATGCTTGGGTTGGATATGATAGACACATTTCTCATAGGCTCAAGAAAAATCTTAAAATTAGTTTTTCCCTTGTATTCCCAACTTCACTTATGGGGTTAGGAATAACTATGGGAGATATACTTCCATCAACATCTAGAATTTTATATTGAAAATAATCCTTTATCACTTACTCAACAAGATATGTTTCTTATTCCTTTGCATTGCGAAAAACCACATACAACCCTTGTTTGAAAAAAAATCACCCAAATAATTTGTAGGGAATCCCACCTCCTGCAATACCATAGATGTGGATTGTTCTAGGAAAATTGTTCATATAAATATCTCCCATATACACCACATGGAATATTGTTAAAAGGTGGCCCACATTGAATTGATGAATTATGGTGGAAACAAGTGGGTGTGTGGAGTCAAATTTAGTCGAAACCCTACCATATCATTAAAGGCATGAAAATAGTCTATCCATGTAAAATTTCAGCATGCATAAAAGATTTGAAAAAATTTCAACATTGGCCCCATTCCGCAGTCACCATTGCCCATATCTAGACCTAGTACAATGTTTGTTGGTTGTTCCTTTTAAAAAATGGATGACGATCCCCTCCCACATCTATAATGAATCTAAATCTTTCAAAAATATTATGGACACCTTTCTCCTAGCATCATGGGGTGGATGGGTTATATCAAAAAATGGAAAATCTCAAGTATTTATTATAGGTTAGAATTCACATGGGTTATAAAAATTAGGAGTTATGGGTGTTATTCAAAGTAAGGGTTGGGATATGTATGTCATGACGGAGTTTTAGGTGTTAGAATTATAAAGTTTAGAGGTTATAAAAATAATGTTTATTGGTGTTGGTTGTCTAAGATTATAAAGATTATAAAAAAATTCATGTGCATTATGTCATTTACTCTGCCTCTTTTTTGTCCCATTATTTTTGTTTCTTGCAAGCATCCCTAAGGGTCATGGGACACAAAATGAGTAATGACACCTTGACATGGTATGAGACAAGATTGAAGTTTGGTAGGATGTGATATGGGGAAAGATTTTTAGGGTCAAATTTCGTTGTTTTTATCTATAGAATCTTTGTTGGAACTCTGTCAATGTCATGGAACTTCTGAATTCACCCACCACAAATGCGTCTGCCTGACCCCACATAGTGAAATGAGTGAACATCGACGAACACTTTTCATCGATAGTATAGCAAATTTATTGCAAGATTATTTACATTCGTTTTTCTATACTTACTTGCCAAATGATATCAAATGATGCTTAGGGTTGTTTCATGTTGGTTTATCAACTTGAAATCAATTTGATACTGGCCGGTACCTTGGACCTTCGAGTCAAATACAAATATGAAACTTGGAATCGATAACATATCTACTAGAACATATGAAAATAGGAGTTTATGGTTTCCATGATGAATTGATGATAAGTAAAGTGGGCATAATCACTCAAATTTGAGTCGAAACCCTCCATATCATTAAGGCATGTCAATAGGCTATAATATCCATGAAAAATTTCAATGCTTCCGGAAACTATTTGAAAAATTTCAATGTTGGTCCCATTAAGTCCATGTTCTTGGTGTGTCTAGTCCTAGAGTGCAATTTTTCATTCCTCCTTCATCTACTCATTCCTCTTTCCTTGACCATGAATTAGTACTAGTCCCCAGTATCCATTATTTTTGTAAATATTACATACTAATGGCATGAAATTATCGATGAACTTTTTAAAATTACGATGAGTATATATATATATATTCATAAGATTATTTACATTCATCTCTCTTGTGGCGATATCAAATGATACTTGGATTAATTTCCTTATTTGGTTTATCAACTTGAAATCTCAATTTGATACTTTAGTAGTACACTTCTTTGGACCTTAGGTCAAATACAAATATGAAACTTAGGATGATTAACATATCTACTAGAACATATGAAAAATGGGGTTTATGGTTTCCATGATGAATTGATGATGGAAGAAAGTGGGTGTCACTCAAATTTGGAGTCCGGAACCCCTCCCATATCGTTAAAAGAGCATGTCAATAGTCTATCCATGACAAATTTTAGTACTTCGAGCTTGTTTGAAAAAAAATTTCAATGTTAGCCCCATTCAGATGTCATTGTTGCGGTCTTCCCAGTCCTTGTGTAATTTTCATTCCTCCTTCATAGTTCCTTGTTCCTCTTTCCTTGACCATGGTGTACTAGTCCCAAAGATCAATTATTTTGTAAAGAATTACATACTAATGGCATGAAATTATCGACGAAGACATTTTTAAAATTGATAATATATAAGTCGTACCAAGATTATTTACATTCGTCTCTCTTGCGTCAGCCGATATCAAATGATGCTTGGATTCATTTCATATTTGGTTTATCAACTTGAAATCTTAATTTGATACTTTTCAAGATAGCTAGACCTTCAATCAAATACAAATATGAAACTTGGAATCTGTAACATATCTACTAGAACATATAAAAATAGGGTTTATGGTTTCCATGATGAATTGATGATGGAAAAAGTGGGTGTGTCCTCAAATTTGAGTCGAGGAAACCCTCCCATGCTCGTTAAGGCATGTCAATGGTCTATCCATGACAAATTCGATTGCTACAGAAAGAGATTTCAGCGTTGGCCCCATTCAAGCAATTCCATGTTGCGGTTCTAGTCCTTGTGCAATTTTTGGTCCTCCTTCATCGTTCCTCATTCCTCTTTCCTTGACCGTATTGTAGTCCCAAGATCCATTATTTTTGTAAAAAAATACATACTAATGGCATAAGGTGTCAAATGAGCTTTTTTAGATGGGTGGTGTATGGAGATTGTCATGAGATTATTTTGCATTATCTCTCTTTGGCCCGTGATGTCAGATGATGTGGATTCATTTCATGTTTGGTTTATCGACTTGAAATCTAAATTTGATGGCGTGGAGCAGCTGGCGGACCTTGGGTCAAATACAGATATGAAGCTTGGAATCATTAACATCTCTAAAACATGTGAATGATAATTAGGGTTTATGGTTTCCGTGATGAATTGATGATAGAAGAAGGTGGGAAGAGTGTTAAATTTGAGTCGAGAAACCCTCCCATGTCGTTAAGGCATGTCAATATTCTATCCACGACAAATTTCAATGCTTCCAGAAACTGTTGAAGAAATTTCAGCGTTGGCCCCCATTCACGCGGGTCCATGTTGCGGTGTGGCCTGGTCTCAGGCAGCAATTTTAGTTCCTCCTTCATAGTTCCTCATTCCTCATTTCTTGACCATGGTTTGGTCCCCAAGATCCATTATTTTTTGTAAAATTACATACTAATGGCATGGAAATTATCGATGAACTTTTTGCGTCGATAGTATAATGAGTAGTCACAAGATTGGCCCATTAGGTCTCTCTTACCGCAAGCGATATCAAATGATGCTTGGATTCATTTCGCGGTTTTATCAACGAAATCTCAATTTGATACTAGCGTAAATTACCTCTTTGGACCTTCAATCAAATACAAATATGAAACTTAAGAATCATTATATCTACCGAACATATGGCAGGTTTATGGTTTCCATGATGAATTGATGATAGAAAGAAAGTGGGTGTGTCACTCAAATTTGATTCTATAAACCCTCCATATCATTAAGGCATGTCAATAGTCTATCCATGACAAATTTTAGTGCTTCGAGCTGATTTGAAAAAATTTCAACGTTAGCCCCATTAGCGGTTCCTTATTTACGTTATTAAGTCCTTGTACAATTTAGTTTCCTCCTTCATTGTTACTTGTTCCTCTTTCCTTGAACATGGTTTAGTCCCAAGATCCATTATTTTGTAAAAATTACACTAATGGCATGAAATTATCGGCGAACTTTTTACGTCGATAGTATATAGAATGCATTAAAGCAAGATTATTTACATTCGTTTCTCTTGCATCGACGATATCAAACAATGCTTGGTTATTTTATTTGGTTTTCTCGACTTGAAATATCAGTTGATACTTTTCTTGATTACACTTCTTTGGACAACCAGTCAAATACAAATATAGGCTTTTGGAATCATTAACATATCTACTGAACATATGAAAAATAGGGTTATGGTTTCCATGATGAAATGATGATGGAAAAAGATGGGTGTGTCACTCAAATTTGAGTCAAAAACCCTCCCATATCATTAAAGGCAAGTCGATAGTCTATCATGAAGCAAATTTCGATTAACTTCAAGCTGTTTGAAAAAATTTCAGCGTTGGCCCCATTAGCAAGTCCATGTTGTCGGTGTCTAGTCCCTGCGTGCAATTTTCGTTCCTCTTCATGATTCCTCGTTCCTCTTTCCTTGACCATGGTGTAATAGTCCCCAAGATCCATTATTTTTTGTAAAAAATTACATGCTAATTGCATAAAATTATCGTATTGAACTTTTAGATACGATGGTATAACTAAATTAAGTGGCAGGTTATTTACATTTGTCTCTCTTGCGTGATATCAAATGATGCTTGGATTCATTTCATATTTGGTTTATCAGCGTGAAATCTCAATTTGATGTGATTACACTATTGGACCAGGTCAAATACAAATGTGAAACTTGGAATCATTAGCATTATCTACTAGAACATATGAAAATGGGGTTTATGGTTTCCGTGATGAATTGATGATGGAAGTGGGTGTGTCACTCGGAATTTGAGTCGGAAACCCTCCCATGTCGTTAAGGCGTGTCGATATTCTATCCATGACAGGTGCAATGCTTCGGCTGTTTGAAAAGTTTCGGCATTGGCCCGATTCGGCGGGGTCATGTTCGGTGTCTGGTCATGTGCGATTTTGGTTTCCTCCTTCATGGGTTCATCATTCATTTTTCCTTGAACATGGTTTAGTCCCAAGATCCATTATTTTTTGTAGATATTACATACTAATGGCATGGAATTATCGATGAACTTTTTGCGTCGATAGTATATGGGAAATTAGATAAGCAAGATTATTTGCATTCATCTCTCTCTTGCCTTGGAAGCGATATCAAATGATTCTTGGATTCTTTCATGTTGGTTTATCAAATTGAAATCAATTTGATACTTTGGTAGCTGATACACTAATAGCTGGACCTTCAATCAAATGAAAATATGAAACTTGGAATCATTAACATATCTACTAGAACATATGAAAATGGGGTTTTATGGTTTCCATGATGAGATTGATGATGGAAGAAATTGGGGTGTGTCACTCAAATTTGAGTCGAAGTACCTCCCATGCTCGTTAAGTCATGTCAATGAATCTATCATGACAAAATTCAATGCTTCGGCTGTTTGAAAAATTTCAGCGTTGGCCCCATTAGCAGGTCTTTGTTAGGTGTCTAGTCCTTGTGCAATTTTGGTTCCTCCTTCATTGTTCCTCATTCCTCTTTCCTTGACCATGGTGTACTAGTCCCCAAGATCCATTATTTTTGTAAAATATTACATACTAATGGCATAAAATTATCGACAATTTTTTTTTTTTTTTTTTTTTTTTATATATATATATATTCATAAGATTATTCACATTCATCTCTCTTACCAATGATATCAAATGATCTTGGATTCATTTCATATTGGTTTATCAACTTGAAATCTCAATTTGATACTTTGTACACTAGCTGGACCAGTCAAATACAAGCTATGAAACTTGGAATCATTAACATATCTACTAGAACATATATGAAAATAGGGTTTATGGTTTCCATGATGAATTGATGATGATGGAAGAAAGTGGGTGTGTCCTCAAATTTGAGTCGAAACACTCCCATATCGTTAAGGCATGTCAATAGTTTATCCATGACAAAATTGATTAACTTCCAGTATTTGAAAAATTCAACGTTGAAAGCTGATAGGTAGTTCCATGTTGTCGGTGTCTAGTCTTAGTGCAATTTTCGTTCCTCCTTCATCGTTCTTCATTCCTCTTTCCTTGACTATGAATTGTACTAGTCCCAAGATCCATTATTTTTTGTAAAATGTACATACTAATGGCATAAAATTATCGACAAATGTTTTAAAATTGATGAGTATAATAAATTAAATCGCAAGATTATTTACATTAAGTTCTCTTCGTCGGCTGATATCAAATGATCTTGGATTCATTTCATATTTGGCTTATCAACTTGAAATCTCAATTTGATGCACAGCCTGATACACTTACTGGATATTGATTAAATACAAATATGAAACTTGGAATCGATAACACATATCTACTAGAACACATGAAAATAGGGTTTATGGTTTCCATGATGAATTGATGATGGAAGAAATTAAGATTGTGTCACTCAGATTTGAGTCTAGAAACCCTCCCATATCATTAAGTCATGTCAATGCTCTATCCATGACATTCTAGTGCTTCAGGCTGAAAAATTTTAACCATAGCCCCATTAGCGGAGTCCATGTTGCCGGTGTCTAGTCCTAGATGCGATTTTAAGTTCCTCCTTCATGCGTTCCTTGTTCCTCTTTCCTTGACCATGAGTGTACTAGTCCCAAGATCTATTATTTTGTAAAATATTACATGCCCAATGGAATAAAATTATCACGACCGAGCACGTTTTCATAGAATAATTATAACAAATTAGTTGCAAGATTATTTACATTAGTCTCTCTTGCAGCGATATCAAATGATGCTTGGATTGCATTTCATGTTTGGTTTGTCAACTTGAAATCTCAATTTGATACTTTGGCACAATACACTTGTTGGACCTTAGGTCAAGTACAAATATGAAGCTTGGAATCATTAACATATCTACTAGAACATGTGAAATGGGGTGTATGGTTTCATGATGAGTTGATGATGGAAGAGAAGTGGGTGTGTGTCACTCAAATTTGAGTCGAGAAACCCTCCGCTATGGTTAATGCATGGAAATAGTCTATCCATGACAAATTTGATGCGTATGGATCTTTTTGTCTGTTTTGGGCAGGCTATATGGCTTGAATAACCAATTCTAGAGATTCGAATGGGTAACGTATTGATGAAATATTGTACGATCATGATGGTATAAAATGGAAAGAGCTTCTCTTGGTTTAGAATAATTTATCCTCTCTTGAACAAGGCCAACCACATGAAAGTGGGATCTCCATGTCCCTCCCTCCCCTCACATCACTCTCAATTGATCCCAAAACCCAATCTATAAAATGTAAAATAATCGAAAGCAGCCTATTGATTCATTGCGCCAGAGAGCTACAATTTTTTTTTTTTTTAAAGGTACGTGAAATTATGTGTTTCTAAATGATGGTACCAGTCTACCGTGCTACTATATTGAAACTACTTTGGGTTTCCAAATAATAATTAAACAACATAAAACCTAGGATATAAAGTATGCATGAAACTTAAAGAAACATGTAATTAACCCATGACATTAAAGTAAATTATTTTAAGAGAATAATGCACACAAATTAAAATATTAGCATAGTCGTACCTAATCAGCATAACATCGTGTAATCATCCTTATTCTCTCTATCTTGATCTTCTTTATTGAACTCGACATTTGTATCATCATACGGTTTCTTAAATGATGTTGAAAGGATTGATGATATCATCTTCGTCATCAATGTCATTTTGAGCATATTTTCATCGACATCATCCTTCGAGAATTTACAATGTGTCCCTCGCCTAGATCATGATCTTTCGCGTCTTCTTCGTATGTCACGAACCTGCATGATCTTCCGACTCTATCTAATCTGACAAATCAAATTCTCGATCTTCAATATCATCTTCTTCTGTAAATGAGTATGCCAATTGGCCTTCTATATTGGATCATATCTAACAATAATGACCAATCCCTTTTCACCTAGAACATTGAGTAAAAGACCTATTCACATTGGCATGGAAAAACATAAGCGATCATGTCCTCTTTCAAACATTGTTGTTTAATCATTGTTGGAAATCCGTTGGCATGTTGAATAGCAGTTCTTTCCTCATCAACGTTCATGCATTTGTAGCCTGCACCATTTGACATTGAACATAGCTAGTTTGAAGGAATTAAAGTCACACTCAAAGTATATCATTTAAATACCCATAGTATCTATTTTTAGACTCGCGAGGATATGCGCACTCCTAGAGAAACATTAGTAACTGGAATCTTGTAGTTATCCCACTATCATAATTTTCCTTGTTTCATCAATTGTTTGATCTGAAATTCACGACCATTGCACCACATAGCCTTATGGTGTTTCAATTGCAATATGTTGGATATGTAAAAGATGCATTGTCAATTATTAAATTAACATATGTTATATTAATTACATAAGTATCGAAAAATACGGTACATGTAGTCACATTAGTATAATATAAAATACTTGAATAAAATGGGTGAAATTGCTTTTGTCCATCTTTCAAACCATATGCTAGATCAATTTCGCTCTGCGTAACATTGGCATCTCCGACCTAGCGAGCTTCTCTAACCAATTCAGGCAGTCATTTCCATGATAACCTACCTCCATTATGTTGTTTATGTCTTTCAATCCATACATTCATCTAGTCAGATTGTTTGCAATGTATGGAAATAAGTGCATCCACTCTAGAAACAAGCTGAATCAAAACATAATTCACCAATATTAAATATTAGTTATAGCATACAATATGAAGGTATAATTATAAATATTTTACAATTTATGGAAATAAATTATATTAATATATTAATGGGTATGATCATATGCACAGAAACAAAACTTTATATGTATTATTAATATAAATTGTCACAATTGATAATGTATTACCTCTCATTTTTTCGTCTACCTTTCCCAGCGGATGCTCACGGTTCTTCAAATTTTTTTGATGGAGTTCACATCCCAAATCTGATCCACTACATGCATAGTTCAGCCTTTGCTATTTTAGGTATATATTGACTAATATGCACCATGGATTGATATACCCGTTATATCCCTCCGCCATAGAACCCTCGAGACGTGCCCTTTGTCTAACCAGTACTTTAATGATTCCAAGTGCCTCTCCACCATCCATTGACCTTGTGTAGTGACAGGTCCACAAATTTAAATCTCCTCAACTTGGTGTGAGGTAGTGTTCTTGTGCATTGAAAATGTAGGAGGTATATGCTTTTGCATTTCACACATTAGGCAGAGATTCTCTCTTCCGATATTTTATATCATCTTCATGGATTTCTTTCAATGACAACCATCTGCATGAGGCAAGTGACACAAAGAAAATAGCATGTTTCAACATAACATAACATAATATATTACATTACATTGAGTACAAGTAAAACATGTGTCATTAGGTACAGCAATATTTGAAAGAACATTTTGCTTATAAATCACAGCTAGGTCTTACCTCATGTATTTTCCAAGATCATATATAACTTGTTTGGCGTTGTTGTCAAATTAGTTTGGGAAAGATAGAGGTAGAACATACTGGCTGAAAACAAAATGAATCGTTATTTGTTTCAGCCAAAGTAGACAAAGAAAAAAAGATCTATAAGGCCAATATATATAAATATGTATGCCAAAATTATTACCTTAATGAAGGTATGCCAATCATGTGTTTACCCCACCAAATTAAGCCTTTCTTAGTTAAGATATTTTTATGTTTGAAGCCAAACCCATAGGAAATTTAATTCTTTGAATGACCTCTTTTTACATCATTGCTTTGTTGCTCACATTGTAATAACCATGGAAGGTTATTTGATCTAGTACTCCATCGATCTATTTGAATATCGGATCACACTTAGCATTGCATGATTGGCTTCACCGAATGTCGATTACAAATTTTGACAATTTGTCTTTGTCCCATCCCTACCATCTATGATTAGCCATAACGTTTCAATCACACTTCCTGATATTCATTGTATCAAACAAATGAGCTATTTTAGCTCCTCATAGTAGGAAACCCTCATGAATTGAGTGGGATATCATTTCATTCCTCATGGAATCCAGTATTAATACCTTCATGATGAGTGCGGCCTTCATGAAGCATAAAAGAAATCCAAAAAATAATTATCAAATACGATGAAATAAATTCCAATGATTAAAATAAACATTCAAAACATTCCACGATCTACGATACATTATGAAATTGAGTATCTTATTGATTTCTATTATATTCAACCTCCATAGGTGTCATTCTTAGAGTGGTTTTAAAAGGTCTCTTCTTTCCCATTGAAAAGATGTTTTTTAGTAGTCTGATACCTATGGTTCTTAGGAAGAAGGTGCCTATACTCATCAAACACCATCTTTCCTAAACTTTTTGAATGTTGATACTTCATCTTAGGACCTAAGCCCGGACATTTTAAATTTACCCTTTGTTTGAAGACACGCAACAAATGGATTAATAATAGACAATTATCTGATGATATTATTTAAAAGTAAACATACACCATGATAACATTAAAAATATTGTATAGTATTAAAGAAAAATATTAGATACTTGTATACCATAAAAATGTGTTAGTCCTGGGGAATCATAATTTGTCCATAAAAGTATTCCACATAATTTAAATTTCTTCTCCCCTATTGGTTTACATATATGTCGTACATTGTGATGCTAGCCCATAACTTTAGTAGCTGGTCGATAAAGGAGGCTCAATATATACATTCATATCTTAACACGGTACTTACCCTAATTGTTTGAAATTACATAATTACTAAAGGGTGATATCGTAAATAAATACTAATTAAATAAATAAACACACAAATCAACATGTATGAGACTCTATAAAAACTAAAATGAAAAAATAAAAAAAAAAAAAAAAAAAAAAAAAAAAAAAAAAAAACTGGAACAATCATTGTCAACATTATGTGCTCCCTCTTTATTGACATCAGGAGGAATGTTATTGTTGATAGCAGAATAGGCCACGAGGTAAAATGAGACCTAATCTCTCGAGATAGTTAACAGCGTCGGTACATAATGAAGCCCTAACATTCACCGGGGTTCATCTTTTGAAATCGTCCGTTTTTCCTCGATTTCCTAAATCGCGAGGAGACATCGACCGGGGCATTGAAGGAACTTTCATCTGCTTCATACGTTACATGCATGGTGTCCATAGGGTGTGCTAGCCTTCACACACGAACAATGAGTCGATAATGGAATTATGGGAATATGACAAGGAACCTTTCGAGTCACCCTTTTTATTACTTGATCAATTCAATATATACTAATAAGACATCACAGACATTCTATTTTTGAAGCATGTTGTCCATAATATATAATATGGTCATTAGGACATGCATCTATAGTTTGATAATCCATTCCAATGTCTTTCGCAATGGCATGCAAACCTGCGACGTAATGAAAGGGTAAAATATTTGACGATGATAACCAAAATTCAGCTAACAATCTACAACATAACAAACAACTAGTTAATGTAAAGCATATTAATGGTAAAAATGCATTCTTATTTTACACATTAATTAACACTAAAAGCAAATATAAAAAATCAACATTTGTAATGCAGTGGGAGATGAAACATATTACATGCCTTGGGATATGTGTCCTTCAAGTGTTCGACAAATTATTCGTAACCTTTAAGTTCACCAGAAATAATGTAGTGGAGAGAAGATTTTCTCTCGATCCTTCATAAAGTCGTTTATTTGCCTTTTCACAATAGGGTTCATCATAAATACCAACATTTTCCCATCCTCATCCAGGTTGTGCAAAACAAAATCTTGGATCATTTGATTTGTCCATCATTTTCTTCCATGGGGTCATTAACTTGATTTGTCCCATCATCTTCTTCCATGAGATCTCATTTGCTTGGTCATGATGATGTTCTCCAAGCATTTTATCATTTCTACTAATACTTGGTGCAATATTATGCGAAAAGTTAGAGGGCAACTCTAACTTTATAATTACAAAAAAATCATGCAAAATTAGTTATGCTATAACAAACATTCAAACAATATATATACATATATATAATTTTATATATAAAATTGACAAAGATAAAAAATATAATAAATATATACCTAATTACCATGGTACGATATTCATTCGATACGCCATCAATGTGACCATATTTCCTACAATGTTTTGTAGATATTTGCTATTAAAATTCTTATGGGACATCACGAGGCAACATTTTTTTACAAGGGCAATAGCATCTACCATCACCCTTTTCACCCTTTTGCTTTTTCCCCACCTCTAACAACGATGCGACATTTTTCGCACAAAATACCCGCTTCGAACCATGCGTTGTTATATAAGATTGTGTAACATATTCAAATGATCAAATATTTATAGGCCAATTTTTAGGTCACTATCGTCGCAGTTGCGATGATGGTGACCTAAAATATATATATTTTACAGCCTTCAGCTATTCGAGGTCATTTTCAGCGGTAAAGTTTGACTAAATTATTATGATCAACTATTGTCGCTTATGCGACGACAAATCTAAGGTCGTCTCTTATGAGATGAACAATGACCATTACATTTCAGTCAAACTGGCCAGGCATCGAAATTGTGATGAACACAAGGTAGATTTAGAAAAAACTTTTCTCAAGCGTATTTCGCGATGAAAAGTACTTCGTGCATAGCGGTCATCACTTAAATTTTCAATATGTAGTAATGCGTATGTTTGAAGCTTGGAATCTTTTAGCTTCTCATTGCCTTCAAAACTTCTAATGAGTTTTCCACATTTCTTTGGCGGTTTGAAGATGCATCGCATTTACAAACTCAGCTTCAGCAGGTCCGTTCAAGATAGCATTCATTCCCTTAGCGGTGAAAGCTAAATTCTAACTTATCATCCTTGGAAAGCTAGCACAGCGAGGCTTTATTTATCAGGTCTCTACTACATCTGACATAGGCACCTAAGGCCATTAGGTATGTTCTCATTCTAACCTTCCGAGGAAGGTGGTTGTTCCATTTAACAGCGGGGCCTTATTGGTTGATTTCCTTCGTAACCCGGCATGTTTAAGCGCTCGGATCTACCCTTAGATAAAGGGGGCCGACTCTAATACCAATTGTTAGACAACTAAGGGGGTGAATCAATTGTTACCATCGCTTAAACAATTGTGCTTATTTTAAACTCTTTAGAGAGGAACTTAATGACAATCACAATAATCTAGGGAGGTAAGCAATGAGAGACATTCGACATCGGTCACATATGAAATATGCAAAAGATAGATATTTCGGGGAAACCCATAAAATGTAAGACCATATTTCCTGAGGAAACCCATAAAATGTAAAGACCTCTTCTTCCTGGTATGATAAGTAATCTTTACATTCTGTACATTATCATACATATGAGCTCCAACTCATTGTGAGGCTACAACCTCTGTTTTTCAAGCTGCAACTTGCTGAGAGCACCAACTCTCTGTTTTCTCTAGCACCTACTAGAAGGAAGCACCAACTCCTTGGTTTCTCTAGCACCCACTAGAAGGAAGCACCAACTCCCTGGTTTCTCTAGCACCCACTAGAAGGAAGCAACAACTCCCTAAGTGTTCCAGCACCAACTGGATGGAAGCATCAACTTCCAGTCACACAGGCACCAACCTGTAAAACAGAGAACAACAATTCTCCCTTACACCACCCTGCCACCCTGGTTTCTCTGGCTGCAACCAAATAGAAGCTACAAATCCCTGTGTTCAAGCACCCATTTGAACCTTTGAGGAAAAAAATCCTCCCTAGCGCCTCCCTACCACCCTGAAATATAAAGTTTTCTATATATAAATTTATCAGAGTGATACAATATTTATCAATGGCTTACCAGTCTCATCACTGTTCTGCTACATTGCTCTACTCTACCTGCATCAATGTATTCCTGCACCCCTTCCTTATGCTTTATGTTCTTCTTCCTTTCATGCTCTATGCACCATGTCCCTTCAATGCACCATTCCTCTTCTGTGCATTTCATCTGCTGCACTATGCCTCCTTCTACACACCTGAATCACTCTCAACAACACCCAATCTCTTCTCTGTTCTGTGTTTTTATTCTCTCTGTGCATCTTTTGCATCCTCTATTCACAATGCTTTTGCATGCTCTCCCCATGTCGAGTGCTCTTCCTGATCATCATTGCAACTCCTCATCTTTTCTGGCAGTTATACCCATGATTTCATCATCACTGGGTGTTATGTTGAGATTCCTTAGCCTGTCTAGTAGTCGAGACTCTTCGTCTTCTTTATCATAGTCGAGATCATCCTCTCTGTTGCAGTTACAGGCTTCAACGGTCTTACATCTGTCAATATCCTCTATGAACAATCTTCATGCCACTGGAAGATGCCTCGAGACTCTTCATCTTCTTTGGCGATCACCTTGAAGTCTCTTCAAGTCCTCTGGCAGAAACCATCATTCATTTCTAGCAGTTACACTGTGAACCTCCAAGAAAAACACATTAGCAACTGAATCACCAACCGTCCAAGAGTCATGATTCAGTTCTATTAACTGAATCGTAACTGATTGATTAACTGTGAAGAACAACAGTAGCACTTCGATCATATTTCCAAATATCCAACACCATTGGATTACAAGCACAGGGTCTCGCATTGATTTCACCATTTTGCATTTCAACATTTCAACATTTTGGCATTCCTGTGGTGAAGAGTCTCGACTCTTCATGTTACGATCACTGAAAAGGAGCTTAACTTGGTGCTAGCTCCTCCCTCTCACATGACCACTGACGATGACCACAGCCTACACCAAAAGGTGTTTTCACATTTCGACATTTTGTCATTTCAGCATTCCTGTGAAGAAGTGTCTCGACACTCCAACAGTCCACAAGACTTCATAATCTGATCCCTTCTTTTCTTAATCGAACGACTGACGAGATTTCAATGTTTTTCCCTTTGATTCATTGTGACTCCAACATTATAAAATTCATGATCACAAAATCTCCGAAGTGATTGGACGGTTCACATAACCCACTGAGATGGACGGTTGACGGGATTTCAAAGTTTTTCCTTTCGGGTTTTCGAGACTCACAATAGTCCCTTTCGGCATTTCGGAGTTCGAGACTTCATGATGGTGGAGTTTCTTCTTGCTATGTAAAACTCTGAAATAGAAATTTCTGATGTGATGCAAACCTATTGATGTCACACGTGGATTGACACGTGCCGAATAACTGCCACGTGTCACTCTGATTTGTGACTTACATGTGCCTGAAATGTTGAATCAGCTTGACACTTGTTATTGCCTAATTGTGCCACGTGTCCTTAGCTGACATTGTTTTCTGATGTGCCTTTTTTGGGATTTCAGGATTCACTACTTCAAAGGTTAAAGTTCCTTTGATCTTTGATTTCCCGATCTACGAAACTCTAAAATGGAGTCTTTGTTGGTGTGCTTGTTTCAGGATTTCGGGGTTTGCTACTTCAAAGGTTAAAGTTCCTTTGATCTTTGATTTCCCTGTCTGCGAAATTCCGAAATGGAGTCTTTGTTCATGTGCCTATTTCAGGATTTCGGGGTTCACTACTTCAAAGGTTAAAGTTCCTTTAATTTCCTGGTCTGCGAAACTCCGAAATGGAGTCTTTGTTGATGTGCTTGTTTTGGGATTTCTGTGTTTTTCATTTCGCAACTTCGAGATTCCTGTGATGAAGAGTCTCGAATCTTGACTCATCCAACTCCCGGTATCCGAATCTCCGAAATGGAGTTTAAGTTGTGGTTTCGCATTTCACAATTTTCTGCCGTGAGTTGCTTCCTTGACTCCTGGAGTTTATGCTTCTAAATGGGATCCAATGATCACTTGTTGAACTTCCCATTGCCATGCCATTATCCTTGCGCTGTTGGTCGTGATCTTTTCCATCAATGAAAACACACATACTCTGCACTATCTCTTATGATCTTATCAAGCTTGCTCTGCTGCGTCTTCCCAAAATACTTCTTGTGCCCGTCTGGCACATTCTTCCTGTACTTAAGCCATCGTCGTTGTTGTACTTGCTATCAATGACAAGAATATGCTGCCTGTAAAACATGCCAACACATATATTCTGAAAGACTTGAGGGGTTTGACCAAAGCATATTCCTGCTTCTCCATGATATCATATCTCATTTATGCATCCCTCAATGCTCTATTGAAAAAAGAAATAGGTTGTTCTATCCCCTCTATATTTTTCTGTAGCAAAACAACAACCAATGTGTCAAATGAGGCAAAGGAAAATATAAGAAATTTCTTAGAATTGTTAGGGCTGATGAGCATAGGTGCTTCAATCAAAGCCCTTTTTATCTGATCAAAATATTCTTGAGCCTCAAAAGTCCATTTCACTTCATTTCCATTTCTGAGCATGGTTGTAATGTACTTCACTAATTTAGCAAAGTTAGAGATGAACCTTCTTATAAAATTGATCTTACCCAAGAAAGACTGAACTTCCTTCTTAGATCTAGGAAAAGATAAGGTCTAGATGGCCTCTACTCTGCTTGAATCAATTCTTACCCCTTCTGCTGACACAATGTGCCCTAATAACTTACCTTCCTTCATAGAAAACAAAGTTTTTTTAGGATTGAGAGAGAGACCAAACCTTCTGCACTTCAGGAAGACCTTCTTCAAATGATGACAATGCTCTTTGTAATATTTTGAGAACATTGTAATGTCATCCAGATAGATGACTACAAATTTTTCTTCCTCTTCGATAAAGGCAATGTCCATGGCTCGCTGGAAGGTTTCTCCTACATTCATCAATCCAAAGGGAATTTTATCATACATGAATGTGCCCCAAGGAGTAGTGAAGGTTGTCTTCTCTCTATCTTCAGGCAGGACAAAGATCTGATTGTAGCCAGAGAATCCATCAATCATAGACGGCCTAGATGAACCAGTCACTCTCTGCAAAATGTGCTCCATCTTTGGCAAGGGCTATTTATCTTTTTTGGAGCTCCTGTTCAAATTCCTGAAATCAACACATAACCTAATTTCCCCATTTTTCTTCCTCACAGGCACCAAGTTAGCCACCCATTCTGAATATCTCAAAGGAATGATGATCTAGGCATCCAACAATTTTTTCACTTCTTTTTCCATAATAGGCAGCAACATGGGATTTATTTGTGTAAAAGGCTTGGTCTCCTCTTTCAAAGGAATCTTATGTTCGATGATGTTGGTGTCATATATCCTTAAATCTTCATATTTCTAGGAAAACACATCAACAAACTCTTTCAAATATTGACATACTCATCCCTTTGTTCTTTTGACAAACTGCTAGACAATTTAACATACTTTGGATCCTCTTATGTTCCTAAATTGCATTCAGACACATTAGCATTTTCAGTTGAACCTTTAATCTTTACAGCCACATCATTCCTATCAAACAACCTCTCCAAAGGGACAATTACTTTTGGAATATGGTTATTGGGTAACCGAACAATATGATGGTCAACAATTTTATTCAGAAAAATATCAGCATGGGGGATTTCTTCAGTATCTTGATCTTGATCAATATGTAAAGAAAAAAAATCATCCACAATCTCAAGAAATATTTTTATCTCAAGATCATCCTAAAAAAACTTCGAATGTTTGACATTGTCAGGAATAGAGGGTCTATACTTTACTTCCACATCATACTTGAGTTTTGGGGGAAAAGGAACCTTGAACTTACTTGCTGAGACAACCAATGAATCTGCCATAGTGTTCTCCTCTCTTGGAACAAATGAGATATTAAAATCCAGGAAGAAACTATCAACAATATCCTAGACTTTATTTATGTAGGACCTCAATCTGGGGTGATTAGCTTGATACATATTTTTGACTTGATGAACAATTAACTCAACATCTCCAAACATTGGTATCTCTTCAATCTTCATGTCTTTAGCAGCCCTCAAACCCAAAACAAGAGCCTCATATTCTTCCACATTGTTTTTTGTTTCAAATTCAAGCTTGTAAGAGAGAGATATGGTCTCTTGGGTAGGGGAAATAAAGACTACTCCAGCACCGACACTCTCCCTAGAAGAGGCTCCATAAAAAAACATCTTCCAAACATAGGTATTGGGAGAAGGATATTCACAAGAGGTAATAGGTTGCTTTCTTATTTCAATAGGTGTTTGAGGAGCATCAACGAGTTGTAACATACTAGTTCCTAAATCAATGTCAATTGCAAAAATAGGGTGGTTGGTAGGATTTGCTTCATCACTGTTAATGTAAGCAAGTTGTGCTTCTCTATAAAGCCTTCTATGTTCCCCCCCAAACACAGGAATGGTGGCATATGAAATATCCATCTAAAAATTCCCCCCTAGTCTTTTGATCCAAGATATGGACAATAGCATTCCAAACTTAGGGGGGACATCGACCACCACAATATCCATGACCACACTTTTCATTGGCAATTGGAACAAGGAGACAAACAGGTCTTTAATAACCCCAAGAAACTTCACTTTCCTGGAATCAAATGAGTATAGGTCATGGTAGGTTTTTAAACCTCCAACTCAAGCTCATCCATGACAGTCTTAGGCATGAGATAATGAGATGCCCCTGAATCCATCAAACAATTGTGCAACACTTTATCATGAATGTTCAATGATGTATAGAAAGGAGGGGAGGAGTCATCCATATTCTCTACCAAAGGTCCTAGTATGACAACTGGTTTTTCATCTTGGAGGTTGACTAAATCTGTGGGATAAGATGAAGGTTCAGGCTATAGGTTTTGTAAAGGTACCTTTTGAAATCCTCATTCTTAACTAGCTCCAAAAAAGGTACAAGGATTTTAATCTTTTGAATCTCATTCTCAAAGATTTGAAGAGGAGGGAGGATTCAAAATCTCCTTAACTTCTAGGGTAGGGCTCTTAACCGTTGTCTGGGGGTTTTGTGCCTCTTTTTCTTTGCTGCTAGAAGCCACACCCTTAGCAGGATTCTCTGTTCTAGTAGGCTTATCAGGAATGTCAGGCTTTCCCTCTTTCTTATTGGACCTTAGGTTGTATATATTTTGATTGCCACTGGTCCTTTCCTCTTTCCTCAACTCATTTAGTTGGCTATCCATGAGAGAATCTTCATATGCAGATTGGGTTAAATGAGGAGATGAAGAGGTGTCACCAAGACAATGGATTTTAGGATCAACATCTTCTTCCTCTCCTTCTTCATCAATAACCAGGTTATTTTGGAGAGGGGATTGGATTTTTTGATCATCCCTATCCCTATTTCTTTGATCTCTCTGGATGATCTGAGGGGAATTACTGGGTCTTCTGAAATTATCCCTATTATTAGCATTATGGGGGTTCCTATAGCCCTTCTTTCCTTCAAATTTCAATTTCTCCATTTCTGTAGAAAGTGATTTTACCAGTTTTTGCAACTCATCCACTTGAGGGTAGGCAACAGAGGAATCAGAGGTTGAAGCTTCAGCCCTACCTTTTCTTCTGTCTCTATCAGACTTACTTCTAATTTTTTCAGCCGCCAATATATTAGACTCTACTTCAAGGGATGGATCTTGCATATGAGCTAAAGAGGTAGCTCTTCTTTCTCTCAACAGGAGGAAAAACTTAGGGTCAAAAGCACTAGCATAAGTAATCTTGGCAGAGGTTTTTGTAGGCTTTATTTTAGTGGGAATCTTATTGTACATCTTATTAAATCTTTTTGAGAAGTCTGAAACAGATTCCTCCTCTTTCCTCTTAAGTGACCCAAATTATGTGATATAATAAAGAAAATATTTTTTATCCCTCCAATGCCTCAGGAATGAATCATCCAAATCTTCAATCCAAACAATATGTCCAGGGGTCAAACCCCTAAACCATTTCCTAGCCTCACCATCAAGGCTCTGTACAAAAACTCTCATCCAGACATCTTCATTTTCAATGCTAAGATTATCTGCATAACTATAAAATCTGAAAGGTGTTCTTCTGCAGTTATGTCTTCCTCCCCTGTGAACTTGGGCATATACTTAAGGTAGTCTCCAACTGGGAGAGGATTCATAGGCTGAGGTAAAACAAGGGGGGCATATCTAGAATCCACTATGGCATCCATCATGTTTCTAGGAAGATTATCACCTGCCATTTGGATGTGAACTATAGGAGAACAAGGGGGATATGGAGTTTGGACAGGTAGGAATGCAGTTGTGTTTCTAGAGGAAAGGGGAAACATTTGAGTGTTGGAGGAGAATGGTATGGGGTTCAAGGGAAATAATTTCCCCCCTCTTTAGATACAACAACTTTGATAGGAGGAGGAGTAGGAAAACCCAAAGTGGGAAAATATTCTAAGCTCCTGGATCTAAACCACTTTACAATATCAGGGGAAACAAGGGTTTCAAAACTTTTTCCTTATAAATGAATACTAGAAGGGGGGAGTTCAACATGAAATCTTTCAAAATCTAAACTTTTGGAAACTCCAGTAGATGGTATAAAAGGAGAATTGGATATAGCTACTGAAGTTTTAAAAGAATAATCATGTAAATTACCAGAATCACCTGGTACAACAATCGAAAGTCTTTCTTGAGATGTCTTTCCTTTCTTGATAATGTTCTCTGGGTCAGCTTCAGATGTTTCCAGAGGTGGATGTGGAGTAGACCTCATGTATCTTCCTTTGGGATCCACAACCAAAACAGTGGAGTCGCCAGGTGCAAGCTGCAATTTCAAGGTATTTATTTTTGATGCACCCTCAGAATCATAATTTCTTTGTCGTTCAATCCCAAATAAATGTCTTCAATTCATTCCCCAAAAACGATGCCAAGAATGTTAGCATTGAGAGTCACCATCAGATTGCAGGAGGATAAGCCCAGTACCCATCAATATGTTTGTGGAATTAGATTTATGAGTGGAGGTCAAATGGACAAAGCTCAGTACGAGAATGTTTAAACACAAAAGCTGGACAAGCAATGCATAAGGAAATTGTTAGGATATTTAGACACTTAGGAGTTAGTAAGATCTACTTGGTCTATTGTGTCGTTAGGTAAAAGTGTGTTTTCTAGTGTGTTTCTTTAGTATGCATTAGTATGAATTTGTAGTTAGGAAATCTGATGGTCACGATATGTTCCCGACATAGAGTGATCTGACGGTTCATACTCTCCTCGATCTTAACAACCATTGATCCATGGCTTAAAACCCGATTGGTCCATGATCTATATTTAAAGAGCATGGAGGGTCATTTTTTGATGATCGATTGTGAGAAACTCTCTTGTAAAATCTCTCTGTAATCTTTTTCCTTGCATTAATAAACTGCTCCAAGTGGTCGCATTGGTTGCGGCCGTGGATGTTTCCTCATAGGGGTTTTACCACGTGAAACCATCGGTGTGTTGATATTTGATCTGGTTATGTGAGTGGTAACTAAAGGTGTTTGTACTCTGTTGGAATACCTATGTTGTCGAACATGGTATCCGAGTTTGTTTGAAGACCTGCTCTTGTTGTAGATCGAGATCGTGAAGCCAAGTTGCCTCATCTCCACTTTTTGTCATTTTCGTACATTTTTGGGCCGAGAGGACTGTTCCATTGTGTCCGGAGCGCTAGTTTTGGTTAGGAACACTTTTCGTTTCACTCGAAAATGTTTATGTTTTCCCAATATACGACCATTACAGTTAGATCCATATATATAAAGCTTGAATACACATTTTTAATTTTTTTTTGCATAGTAGTATTTTGGTTTTATTTATTTCCGGGTTGCTACTCTTTTAAATCTACGTATTCTCTTTTCCTCGTGCCTTGTGCGATCTCGAAAAATTAGAAACAGATAGGAAAAGGTGCATCTTCCGGGTAAGCTAATCGAGATCTAACCCTTGTTGTCATCGAGAAGAAATTTTTTTTCCTTGTGTGAAAAGAGTTTTTTTTTTTAACACGCTCTCCAAGGCCGTCAACAACAACAACAACAAACCCAATCCTCCTTCTGAACATTGCAATATGTTTTGTTAGATCATTTGGTTAAAAGTTTCCTTATTAAGTAAGAGGTCTTGAGTTCAAGTCTCTCTTTTGTTACCTTTTTTCATGCTAAAATTGTAAAGTGTATTTCACTTCAAGTATAAAAGTGAATCACTATAAGTAGCTTTAATATTTTATTTTAGAGTTATTTATTTTGCATGCAACTTTTCTGTTATAAAGTAACTTTATTGTAAATTGATCCCCACTTCTCTTTATAAAAGTGGGTCACTTCATAAAGCAATTTACACAATCACGTGGTCATTTGGTTACTGATTGTGCATTTTTTAAAAAGGGCATAACTCTAACATAGGAAGTCCGTTTTCAGTGCCGTTTTTTTTTTAAACCGCATAAATTTTTGCGCTCTTTCCATCCAGATCATCAGTTTCAGATTTTAAATCCACATTATCTACATATTGCGTCTACAAGTACTGTCTTGCTTACCAGCAACAACTACTTCCAATGGAAATCTCATATGGAAGATTTATTAAGAAGTAAAGGCTTGTACCAGATTACCTTGGGAAGGGAAAAGGCACCCAATGATGCTGATAAGAAAACAAAGTGGGATAATAGGAATGATGAAGCACGTGGACTAATCAAAATTTCCTTCTCTCCTGATTTAAGGTACCACCTTCAAGATATTGATGACCCCAAAGAAGCTTGGAACACGATTGAATCTATGTTTGGTAAACTCAATATTATTCAAGCACAACAGCTAGAAAATCAAATACTGACCTTGAGTCCAAATGATTTTTCTTGCCTTGGAGACTATCTATCTAGTTTTAAAACACTCATAATTTTATGTGAAGAATGTAAGATAAAGATGGAGGAAGAGCATTGCATCTATTTTATTCTTTCTAAGCTAGGTAGTGCATATTCTATGTTTGTACCTACCTTTTATGCCATGAGAGAGGCTCTAGGGGAAGAAGATTATGAAAAACCCACTCTTGAGTCCTTTTGTGCTTCTTTGATTCGAGAGGAAGATAAACTTGTACAATTTGGAGTGACCAACACTGCAGGTCCCTCCAACAAAGCCTTAGTTTCCCAGTAGAAAGATAAACCCAAGTATCCCAAGAAGAAACATCCTCGCTACAACAACAAACAACATAAGGGTCCCAAACCTTCTCAGACAGCTTTAGCTCCTACTGGTGACAAAGGAGCAAAATATAAAAGTAAGAATACTAACAGACATTGCAACTTTTGTGATAAAGATGGTCATGATGAGTCCACATGTTTCAAGAAGATGGCATCTTTAGAAGCAACGATGAAGAAGCACGACATTAGTATTGATTCTACTTCTTCTTCTCACGGACATGCACTTTCTGTTTCTGGTTTCTCCTTCAATTCAAATTCTACTACTACTTCTTCTTATGATGAGTGGCTTATTGATTCAGGAGAATATTATCATATGGATAAGGATAAAGCCATATTTTCTGCTCTAAATGAATGTAACACCAAGAAAATATTTGTTGGTGATGATAGATCTCTTAGTGTTGTAGGATCTGGAACAGTTCAAGTAGATAGTGTTCATTTCAATGATTTATTATGTGTTCCAAGTCTTTCTTGTAACCTTCTATGAATATATCAAATCACTCATTCAGGTGAAGGTAAAACCATCGAGTTTTCAACTCACCAAGCTGTAGTCAAGGATCTAAAATATCCTAAGCATGTTATTGCAACTGGAACTACTGATGATATTACCAGGTTGTACAAGTTTGACAACTTTGGGTCATCAGCTTTTTCATTAGTTTTTGTTGCTCATAGCAATGACTTGAGAAAACTTTGGCATGAGCGGTTTGGTCATCTAAACTATTTCTCATTGCAACAACTATGTAATCAACAGATGGTGAATGGTCTTCCTCTTGTTTCATGCAGAGATGGTGTTTGTGTTGGTTGTGTTCTCGACAAAAATCATCGGGATAGTTTTGACAAACGTGCCTCTTGGCATGCCTTGGGTCCTTTGCAGCTTGTTCACAATGATTTGTGTGGTTCACTTTCTTCTCCTTCTTTTTCTGGGTGCAAGTATTTCTTAACTTTCATTGATGACTTTTCCATACGTACTTGGGTTTACTTCTTAAAACTCAAGA
>SNQJ01S0106904.1:4799-34569 GCA_010110895.2 Picea sitchensis | reverse complement strand
CACATATCAAGGACCAATTAGTAGCTATTGGAGACCTATTAGATGAATCTGAACTTGTGACTACTACACTCAATGTATTTCATTCCTCTTGGGATCCATTTGTTCAAGGTATTTGCACTAGCAACAAATTGCTCAAGTTTAACAAGTTATGGTCATATTGTACCCAAGAGGAATCCATATTAATATCCAATTCATAGAAGAAAAATGATGATGAAATTAAAGCCCTTGCTGCTCAAGTGAAGAAAATGAAATAAAGGGAAGAAGGTAGTCCGGTGAAGTCTAATAAACCACACTACAAGAAGGATGTGTCAAATATCAGATGCTATAACTGTAAGAAGATGGGACATTATGCCACACAATGTCCTCTTAGACATGAAAAGGGAAAGAAGAATCACCTTGCACATGTAGTAGATGCTAAAGAGCACAAGTCAAAGGATGAATAATTTGTATTTGTCTCAACACTCATAGTAACTATCACTCAAGGGAGTGATACTTGGATTATAGATAGTGGTTCTTCCAAGCACATGACCGGATTCAAAAAATATTTTTCAAACTTAACAAAAAAGAGTTCATCCCTTCAAGTGGAGCTTGGGGATGATTCCAGACATGTAGTCAAAGGCGTTGGAGAAGCCTCCATACAGCTTGACTCAGGTAACCCTCTTTCAATTAAATATATTGTGTTTGTGCAAGGCTTGAAGAAGGATCTACTTTCCATATCTACTTTAGAAGATAAAGGTTTAGAGTATATTTCGTGGATGGCCAAGTTATTTTATGGCCCAAAAATTCAAACATAGATAAAGATATCGTGATTGGTGTCTGAGAGGGAGGATGTATAAATTGAAGGGACACCAAGAACAAGCCCTTGTACATAAAAATGTGAGATATAGTGAGCTATGGCACTGAAGAATTGCTCACATAAACTATGGAGTGCTACTAGTATTGAGAAAGATGGTTATAGTTCTACCAGACATTCAGGTAGAACATGATGGAGTATGCAAAGGTTGCACACTTGGAAAGAATGTCAAGGGAATATTTACTAGCACTGACAATAGGTCCAAGGGGATCTTGGGCATCATACACTTTGATGTATGAGAATAGATGATGGTTCCATCCTTATGTAACTTTGTATACTATGTCTTATTCATACATAACTATTCTCGAAAGACATGGATCTACTTCTTGAAAGTGAATGATGAAGTCTTCAACAAATTTCAGGAATTCAAGGCTTTAGTTAAAAATCTCTCTGAAAGGAAGATTAAAGTCTTAATATATGATAATGGAGGTGACTACACCTCAAAAGAGTTTAAATACTTTTGGAGAGAAGTAGGAATTAAGAGCGAGCTAACAACTCCCTACAACCCCCAGTAGAATGGGATTGCAAAAAGAAAGAATAGATCCATTGGAGAATCCGCTAAAGGAATGATCCATGACTAGGGATTACCCATGCATTTATGGGAAGAAGAATCTAGTAAAACCATGTATATTTAGAATATAATTCCTCACAAAATATTAGGGAACAAGACACCTGAATAATTTTTCACTAGAAAGAAACTTGAATTCAGTCACTTGAGTATTTTTGGTTGTCTAGTGTTTATACATGTTCCAAAGGAAAAGAGAATGAATTTGGAACCTTCAGGAAAGAAAGGAACCTTTGATGGATACAATGAGACTTCAAAGGATTACATAATATACATTCTCAGGAAGAGACAAATTCAAATCAACTGGGATGTAACATTTGATGAAGAGGAAGCCTTCAAAAGATCAAGGGAGTCTCACATGGATGAGGATTGAGAGGAGAAGGAGGATCCAATGGATACAATCATGGTATAATCTACATAGGAACCCATTTTAGAAGTTGATAATGAGATAGTAGAGTCAGAGAGACCTCTAGATCCACCCAGAGAAGCTTCAGTCACTAGGAAGATGCCATCTTGGCTCCCAAACACCTTGCAGGAAGTTGAAGGACATGCAACTCCCAAAGGATCCTTTAGAGAGAGAAAGAGACCACACAAGTTTTCCATATATGTGGCACTAGTGAGCATAATCATTGATTCAAAACCTTCCACCTTTGAAGAATCTGCTAAGAAGAAGGAATGGAAGGATGTCATGATGGAGGAGTATCGATCCATCATGAAGAATGATGCATGGGAAGTGCTTCTGAGACGAGAAGGAAAGTAAATGGTGACTTCCAAGTGGATATAAAAGATAAGTAATGCTACAGATGACAACATAGAGAAGTACAAAGCGATATTTGTGGCTATAGGTTTCTCCTAGAAAGAGGGAGATGACTATGATGAGACATTTTCTCCGATAGAAAAGTACATTTCCATCAGATCATTTATTGCGATTTATTTCGCGATGGAATGGAAATTACACCTGATGGATGTTAATACTATTTTATTGAATGGTGTAATTGAGGAAGAAGTGTACATAGAACAACCACAAGGGTTTTTTATTCATGGTAAGGAGTCCCATGTGTGCAAACTGAAGAAGGATGTGTATGTATTAAAGCAGGCACCCAGTGAATGGTATGCCAAGATAGATAGCTACCTGATGAGCTTGGGGTTTACCAAGAGTGATCTGGATCCCAACCTTTACTACAAGGTTGAGAATTTTTTCCCGTTGATCTTGGTTCTATATGTGGATGACATGTTTCTAACAAGAGATGAAAATATCATAGTTGGGTGCAAGAGGGATCTCACTTTATTGAGACAAATATATGAATTATCTTACTCAAGCATTTTCAAATATTTCCTGGCTAAGACAAGATAGTCGGGAATATCACCCTATGTTTTATAGCCTCAAAAATATTTCCCAATCCACAAGTATTAATTACAAGGGTTTAGGCTGATTGTTTTATGAAAAGAATGTTGCAAAATAACATAAAAAAAATCTATAATTTTATGAAAAATATACAGATTACAGAAAGTAAATGTTGAGATCAAAAGAAAAAGTAACCAAGTCACAGATACACACAAATGAGATAGGATAGAAATATTCTTTATTTCATTCCAAGAAATCAAAAGTATCTTTCTCTTTACAAACCCCCTATGAGGGCATGGACCAAAGTCTAATTTAGAGATCCCCGATGAAAACCAAACAATAGGACTCTAACAAGAAGTAAAAATTGAACTTTATAATCTGGATCAACTTGCCACAGATTGCTTCCAATTTGACTCTGCACAATATCCCTTATCAGCTATGAAACTTAATCCATAAACAAACAAGTATACACAAACTGTCAAAGATATATCGACACCTCTAAAACAAGCATCTAAATGATATGGTTCAACTCTGAACCTTGCTGTCTATAATAGGACCTTGTTGTCAAAAAAAAAATTAGGCTTTGAATAACTCAAGAATGAATGAAAATTGAACTATCTCATGAAAACAAAAGAGTAAACCTTAGTCTTTCTTTCTCCATCTATTATCCTCTTGTTCTTCCTTCTCATTTGGATTTTATGCATCCCAAATAAGTTGAAGTAGTTCAACTACTTTCTTTAGTTAAGTTAGTTAAACTTAACTAATCTTAGTTTAGGAGAAATAATAATAATAATAATAATTAAGGGTCTTTATTTAATAATAACTAAGTAGGTGAGACCCCTTTTGACTCCCTTATTTTATTCTTTACAAAAATAAACACAATTAGATAATCATTTAAACACATGTCGCCTTGTAGCTCCCATAAATAATTCCAAAATTTGAATATTAAATATCAGAAATAATTCAAATCGTATCCAAAATATGTAAATATCCACATTATCCAAAAAAATAGCTTGTTGTCCAAAACTTTCTACAGACCATTGTCTTCAACAACTCAATCATAACACATAAATTAAAATCCATACTTACCACTTTGAGAACCAATCTTTCTTCTATCACTTTTGTCCCCTTTGGACTTCCCAAAAGTAGAATTTGGTTTATTTTAACCTTGAGGCTTAATCTCACTAATAACATGGGAACAATTGTCCTTCAGATGCATATGAGAGGACATTGATTTTGAAGAGTCATTTGAAGAAGAAGAAGGGGAGGAAAAATCTTTACCTTTGTCTTTCACATGGGGGACAATGGTCTTAAGCCTTTTTCTAGCATGAGAGGATTGAACAGGTGAATGCACATGGGCAATTTGGACATTAGGATTTACAGGTGGGGGAGGAGGTAATGACAAGTTGGGCCAACCACGATGGTGAGAGACTGTCGGATTGACAATCTCCTACCATCCATCATTTGCATGAATTTTTGGTTGCAAGGACACATGAGGAGGCACAAGAATACCAAGGATATTTTGAGGCTAGAAGGGAGGTCTCTCTGGTCAAGGTTGAACTATCCCTTGCCCAATGCAATTTAAGAACCCATCTTGAAACAAATGGTTCAACTCCTGGGGGTTAGCATCAAAATGAATTGAGAATCTAGGCCCTTTGTTCTAGTTACCTCTTCCTTTATTATTTCAGCCATGGCTGCCCCTGTTGAAGAAACTCATCTTGTATGAAACAATTCATTGGTAACTAGCCCTTAACAATCCATACATGACATTTTGTTTACATGAAACAAAGTTTGGCTCAGAAATTGACATGAGACCCATGAAAATCAATCCATAATAAATTATTTAATAATTTCCAAGTGAGAAGGGGGTGAATAGGGTTCATGGGACATATGGAGGGATTGTAATGAGAGAAAACGTGGTAGCATGACAAGGGAAAAACACACGAGTACTGCTCAAAAATTCATTAAATAATTTAACTATGCAATCAATACCAAAATTATCAGCTGCCACCTATTTCTGTGTCATATCTTTTGTCACTGTTACACATAGATTTTAATTTATTTTATATAACAGGGCGTGTAAAAATGAAATTGGGATTATGAGGGGGGTATAATGAGAGAAAAAGTGATAGTATGAGAAGGAAGAATATATGGATAGTGTTCATAAAAATAAATAAAATCAAACAACAACCATAACTCTTTTCAGACCTCATAATCCAAGAAGCATTCACTTTTAAAACCAAAACCATTTAACTGTCACTTTTTTTACACAGTTCTTGTTGACTTCAAACAAAACAATTCATATGCCTAGAACCTCAATCATAATAGTCTTTGCATCCATAAAACTTATACAATAGTCCTAATAACATCATTTCCATTTTATAATAACAGCATAACCCTTAGATTCATAATCTTTCATATTCCAATATTTATTCCTTAAACTCAAATAAGAATAGGCCTCGTATTAACCACCATCTATCGACTTTCCAACATTGTTTGAAAAAATCCACTGACATTAAAAATCATAATCGGGCCCCGATTCAATCACACATAGACGTTTATCAACGTACGTCTTGATTCAAAATAGAATTCAACTAATAACATGCAAATCTGAGCTTGAGATTCATGTACAAACTTATTTAAAAAGAAATGCCCACTAAGAAACAGATCCAAATAGTGCTCGAGGAGAAACAAGACCAAGTCATTCTCAATAGACCAAGCACACTCAGGAGAAACAAGACCAAGTCATTCTCAATAGACCAAGCACACTCAAGTGTCTCTTTTCACCTTGACGAGACCAATAAAATATCTTTCAGATTGAACGGAAGCGTATGATTTAATAAATAAGAATGGAAGTGTACGCAAATCGACGGATTCAAATCGACGGAAGCAGGTAGGGAGAAGATGGATTTCTCTTGTTTAAATGGAAAAGTTAAACATAGATATGGGAGTATCATATGTGAAAACGTCTAGAGCCGTAGAGTACATCCCATGCACTATAGCAGCCTTAATCTCTATTTCAATCTAGATAGAACTTCTTCTTATCGTGTTTAGGGTTGTGTTGAGGGGTCCTAACCTTTAACTCGACAGCATGAACCAAACCCGCCATAGAGGCCCAATTAGACTCTCTAACATTTGATAGTGGAATGGTTCTCCGGATATTTCGATCTAGCTAATTTATCAGTGGGCTTTACATAGTGACAGGATATTTTCCTATGAAAGTTCCTTCTTCAGTTTAAACGTTCTTTTTGTATTTCTTTTATTATATGAGTCTAATAAAATGATAAAAGCCGGTATAAACCAACTAATTGACAAAGTGGGAACAAACTTAAATAATGGAGAAGAGGCTAAGCTTGGGACAACCCTCGTGCTCAAGCATGAAAAAAATGATATTCACACCTATGTTACAAGCCTAGTACTAATACATTAACTTGTTGGTATTTCAATTATTGATTGAGATACAATTCTCATAAGAGAATACGCATGTAATAAGATGATGGAAAAAATCATATTTTCCTTAGCTCTAACATTAATCACACATTAACAAAACTATTTTCTTTCCATCATTAAGAACAAGAACTGCAAAAAATATTGAAACATATAACTTATCAATAGATTTAGAAACTCTTACTCGTTAGAACATCAATTACTGAAATAAAGTTAGAAGTAATTCCTCCTCAATCCAATCATATAAAGCCTTTGATAAAAATGATATTTTGTCTCTGATCCTAAACAACACTTCTCAATTAAGGTAGTTCAAAAATAGTTATTTACAATTCCAAAATGAGGGTCTTTCCAAAAACATCCACTCTTTCTAAAAGGTCAATCCCTTTATTTATAATGAATCACTAACTAAAATTAGCTACTACAAGTGAAAGTTAAGTAAAACAAAATATCCCCACGTGGCACTTGATCTCTTTGTTCTCTGAGAATCATCTCATGGTTTTACAAGGAGTGGATAATTATTCTCATACTCTGACCTCTTGACGAAGATATCCTTGCATCTGTTTGCATATGGGAACCTGTGTTGGTCCATTAGGGATGAAAGAATTTATTTTACTTCCACTGCATGTTGTCTGTATTTTACTACTTTAATACTCAACCGTTGTAGAAATGCACGAGCCTTGATCGCATGCTCCATAAATTGTTTTACTTGACTTGGTGCCATGCTTGCCACCTGTGTGATCTCTGTTGTCCATGTTGATTCATGTTCTTCATGTCGCTTGACTATGTCATGCAGGTCAACAAAGTCTTCGGGTGAGCTGAATTATGGGAGACCAATGTCTTTCATCTCCCAATTAATCTTTTCCCAACCCTTTTCACATTTAGCACACTTCTTCTAAATCTCTCGCTGAGGTTCCTGGGACATCATCACCCAGTATTCAACTACTTTCCTAATCCGGGTGATGTTGCTCTCCCTTAGCACCCAAATAACGTGCTCTTCAGCGTCTCATCCCTTTTGTACTGCGCTGATGTAATCAACCCTTTCTACCCCTTGGTATGATTTCTCATACCACCTCTCTACATCTTTTCAGGTTTCTAGTGCCATAAGGGTATCTTCCTGGAAATTAGTTATACCTTTAGTGAAAAGGTGTCATTAATTTATGAATTTGGCATAAGCATCCTGGAACTCACTTCTCAAAAACATCATGGCATGTGTGGAGTCTAGATAGTATTTTTCCAAATGGTGCACATGCTCCAAATCCTTAAGTGCAGCGGCCAAATCCTTCTCATCTCTCCTTGATCTATCTAATGTGGCATCCGCGATAGCCATCCCTGCGCCAATAAGCTCGGATGTCTTGGCATGTTCTATGTTGAGCAACTTCTCCTCTGTAGTGATGAGAATCGAGTTATATAATGTGAGCATTCTCTTCTTAGTGGTCCTCTTCATGATGTATTTTCTCTTCCTTTCATAGGTGATCGATTGTATGTCGGCGACCTCATCAACAGTTTCGGGGATTTGTTATTCTCCCCAGGTTACAGTATTTTCCAGGCTCTCAATCATGTGTATATGTTCTAGGATTGATTCCTAAACTTCTTTCATATATTTTGATGGCTCAAACTCCATTTTTTGTTCATCGACTGATGAGGTATCGACCAAAATTGAAGAACCAGGGGTAGGTTCAATACTTACTTGGTAATCAACTATCAAGGTGTTGATTTCTTACTGTTGAACTTCCTCTTTTTGACCACCTGATCCTAGCTCATCCTTTGATATGTCTTTTGGGGTCCCCAGCAGGTCGAGCAACTCAGTGTCTAAGGCACTTTCAACCTCATGGTTTCTCTGCGGAAGGTTTTGAAATGAAGCATCGACACTCGGGGAAGATGCTTTCTCAAGTTCCTTCTCCTTTGTAATCAGTATTGGAGTTACTAGGGATACCTCCGAACTCTCCTCATCATCATTGATGGTAATCATTTCAAGCAGGGGGTTTGGTACACTTGTTTCACCTGGCATCCTTGAAACCTTAGGCTGGGTTGTAATGGTCCCTGGTGATCCAATCTATGGTGATGGAACTCCAAGATTATCCAGGCTGGTGATTTTTTCCAGTTGTATCGTCTCTAGGCCACTTGGCTCTCCTGTGATTGTGATTGGGTTGTCCGAGGGGATCCTCGTCATTTCTACTAGTTCAAGATCATTTTATAACTGGTCAATGACCCTCTGAGATCCTTCTAGCAAAAAAAATCCTCTCCTTTGTGCCTCTGTGATATTTGTTGCTATGATTGTTTCTCTAGCTCTGAGAGCCTCTTGAGCCAAATTCTCTATTGTCTCCACTTTTTCATCCATGCTAATGGCCTTGAACCTAGCCATGTTTGGGTTGGATTTCCTCTGTACTACCTCCTCCCCGTCTTGAGCGCATTCTGTAAAAATATCATCCTCAAACTTGTCATGTGCATATGGCTAATAGGACGACAATTGTGAAGTGTGTTGGAGGACTAGGCCCTTAGAATCATGCTTGTGAAACTGGCATGTTGGGAACTTGAATTCAAGCTAAATCAACCCTTCTTATTTGGCTTGAGCAATGTACTTCACTAGATAAAACCCCACATGGAAGTCGTATGGTATGAAATCTCGTTTCTTGTCCTTAACTAGTGTGGAGTTATAGCCCTGCAAGATAGTTTGATAGGAGATTTGTCCTACAATGAGTCGGTATAGGATGTGAGAAGGGAGTAAATGCAGTGCTCTAGTGGCCCCGAACACCCTAATATAAGTTTTGTGTTCATTTCGATACCAGTGGACTACCTTCGATATCATTTTCTAGGCTGCTACAGACAACCTTGGGCATTCCTTCTTAAACAAAATGAAATAGACTCTGGAGATGAATTCATCGCATATAAGGGCATAGGTTTTTTTGTACATGTTCTCCCATAATATGTTGAAGTAGACGTGAAAAAGCAGTTTTGTAACGTGCAAACTCAAATTCATGCCGACGAAGACATTTATCGCACAGATAACATCGAGTAGGTACAAGGCCATGTGGAAAGCAAGTGCTTCTCCTTATTTCGACATCTAAGCTTATTGTACACAGATGCTCAATTTCTTGGAAATTATTTCTCCCCGGTTGAAGCTACTCTCGGAGATTGTCACAGTGTATGCTAGGGGCATCCATGCTTCTGAAAACTTGGAGAAGTCCTTTTCTCCATACAATAGATAGATGAGATCCATCAAGTATATGTATGGCTCTCTCAAGTTAAATGTCCTATACCAACCATTGCTCTGATTTGCAAACTTCTTGTCCTCCTTCTACCATGAGGCCATGAACTGGATGGTGTCGTGGAATTCATAGAAATTCACCATGAAGTCTTTGTCCAGCCACTCCTCTGGGTCTCTGATCTTGTAGTACTTCTAGACTTCTATCGGGAGGAAAACTCCGACACACCCTCCATTCTCATTGTTCATCAAGAATTTTTGTGCGTCTGTATGATTGATTAACCAATTCAAAACCTTAATTCATGGGAAAACTGGAGTTCTATAGGATACCATGTGTAAGCATGACCGTCAGATATTTGGAAACTCCTGGTCATCAAGCACCCTTACATCTGGGTCATTGTGTGGGATACACTCCGGGTACTCCTCCCGTATGATTATGTTGAATAGGTATCCCCACTGTGGGAGAATTACTTTGGATCCAATGTTCGCTTATGTGTTGTCGAAGACTAGAGTTTGAATAAAATCTTTCTTCGTTGAGGTTTTAATAAGAGGCTCCACCATGGGATCATACTCCAATTGTCTCGCAGTACCAGGGGAAGAAACTTCACCAATTTCTACTTCCTTTAGCTTAGGTGATCTCAGCGAGCATCTGGTCATTGGATTTCTTGGAGGCATTTTCCTTGTAGCTAGAACATAGTTAGAGACTGTGCAAAAAATCAGATTCATATATAACAAATCATGACTGCCAAATTGATAAACTTTAACACAAACCTCTGTTGCTTGTTTAACTTGGTTTTGATGGTCTGAGAATCAAAACAGACTTGAGACACTTGCTTTGCTTCTTCGATTTCTCTGGAAATGGAAATTTGTGTGCATAATAGAAGTGTTCAAAGCCATTTTAGTGTTTTAAACAAAGATGAACTTACCTTGTCACATCACCCATTCAATTCAGGATATGAGTGCGGTTCTATAAAATCTGCCGCCGGATCTTCAATACATTTAAAATCAAATTCGATCGTAGGTCGATGATGCGGGCACGGGTTGTAACGTGGCCTATTAGTGATTTCAAATTGTTGTTGTTTAATCGATGCACAGGGTAGCAATGTATGCAGGGTGAAGCATTAACTGGCATATTAAAATACAAAATCTGATCGTATCACGTGTTGAAAACATCTCATCGTTTCGCCAATGTAGTTGGTGGATCGAGGGTCAGGGTTTCTCTTTAAACATTTTCTATTGAAATCTCCCTATAAAAGATCTGACATTGATCCATATTTCCATACAGATCTGACGTGGCAAGGCTAACTTGAAGGTGTGACTAGGACACAGAGAACCTTAAGATGACTTGGGATGAAACTAGGCCATACGATCCTATGTGACAAAGACATGTGGCACTTGAAACCGACGTCGTTGTCTAATTGTGTTATTCAAAATCGAGGACTTTTCCTAAGCTAATCACTCTCACCATATATCCTAATATTCCGACGCCGAAAATTATCAAGGATCGAAAATCGATGATAATCTTAACCAAGTGCTCCTGGATTAACTCTCTCAAAAATTGTTGATGTCGAAAGTGCATCGAGGATCGACACTCGGAGATGTGTCAACATGAAAATTTTCAGTGATTTAACTCTTCGAGATTCCACTGACCTAGAACCAACGGATCAGTCATTGGATATCGGGGTTTATCATGGTTCATGTCAACGTTTAGTACTCGTATTTTTCCGACACCGATGGTGATCAACTATCTCCTGAAACTGCGTAGAGAATTACTAACGCGAACTTATTTTTCCTTTTACCGATGCTTATCCATTTTACCGATGCTTATGGTGCATAGACGATCGGTGATTGTTATTACTGTGTGGCCACTTTATCTTCTTGTATTTTTTCGATGCCGAACATAAGCACGCTTGTCACAAAGTTAGCTGCAGATTCTAAGTTAGAATTCCAAGTTCTTTTAGACACCAGGTTTCATTTAACAAGTTCAAACAAATCCGATTCAATCGATAAGAGTCATGAAAACAAAATAAACCATCCCTCCATATTGAACTCAATTCAGACAATAAACAAAAAACCAAAACAAGTGGTACCCAAAAGTGACTGAATTTCATAAAGACTTTTAGGGTGTGTTGAGCGATCAACAGGTTGAACACATCAAATGGAAGTAAGAACAAATATCTCAACCAAATGAAAAAAGTCCTCAGGGATGCAGATAACTTGTGCCCCCCTTTTTAAAATTTTATTTTATCACAGAGAAGTAACAACAAATGGCTCAATCAAGAGATAATCTTCAAAGACAGAGATAACTCATGCCAATTCCAAAATAACCACAGACCCATAACCTTTAAAATATTGATAGTGAGGGTTAGCAAAACATAACAGTCAGCCACCTCCAACGGAGACAAGAGGAAGCGAACACTTAAAATATTGTGAAGTGAATGCCCGAACACAACCCGTGGCCAACCAAAACTATACAAGCTGCCATTTAAAATTTTGGGTGATGATAAAAACCCGACTGTACAATGCTTTCCAGTAACAGTGATAATGAAGGCAATTCCATGACAAAATATAGTTCGGGGATTGGCCAAAACAAGGAAAGAACACTCCAAATCTTAATAGTTTGTATTGAAACCCGGAGGAACGAAACATATCAACCATCGAGATGAAAAGGAGTGACAAAAACTTAACACCAATACTAGTTGTAAAACCCATGCACCAAAATCAGAGCTTGCTAAACCATCATCATAATTTTCCATAGAGAACCAAACCAAAACCCCAATATGACCAAACATGTTTTTAACCAATAAACCAATGCATATGATACACACAACAAGAACATTCATTCCTTTTCTTTAAAACACCAATAGTCTAGAGTATTCATAGAAGAAACTATAAGCACAACACTGATACACAGTAAAAAACTTAAGAAAAACATATACCTCAAGCCATTCTGAGCCAAAAATCGATTCATACATAGAGGAGCCATCATGGATGGAAAATGAAGGAACCATACCTGGAAGAGCTTGCTTGAGAGAGAGAGATTTGAACTGTATTCTTCTTTAACGACCAAAAATCGTGGAGCATCAACAACCACTAGAGCTGCAAAACCAAATGCAAGTATGGCTAGGGTGACAGGATCGAGGTTTGTTTGAGTGACATGTATTAAATGCACGTCGCTTCCTTCCCCAACCCCATTCAATTCAACGTAGAAACCAGCCAATCCACCATAACATCCACCATTAATTCAAACAAATATCCCATTTCTATATCCATTATATATTGCACCACCTTTATTCATGTTAAACTCTTTTAATCAATAATCATATGCTATAACGTTACCATATATGCCTTGCACATAACCTTTAATCAAGCACATAAGACTAGTAGCAAGGTCTATACACTTTTCTTTTGTCACTATTACATGTAACCTTAAGGCTTGTACATAGTCTTTTTTTTTCTTTCTTTTTGTTTAAGCTCCCACATCATCCTCTTGCATAAAATCAATGTTTAATGCATAAACATAGAACCTGTAAAAAATAATCCTTTTATCCATAGTACAACCATAAGTTGTGAGTGACCATCAAAACCATCTAGCCATAACACAATCAACCAACCATCTTATGTCGCCATAACAAATAAAGCCATGACCTAAATAATCAACTGTAGAAGACTGTGTTGGCATAATTATAACAACAAACAAAGATATAAGTGTAACACATCCATCATAATGCCACTAGTCTACAAAGGGGTCCCACCTACTAGTTTATTATTATTATTATAAATAAATAATAGAGCTTGGAAATCATTTGCAAGCAGTATTCATCGTTGCAATTTTAAGAGTAAAAACATTGGCGACTCCACAGGGAAATCTATTTCCAGTAGATTAATAACTCATATTTTCTACTTTTGCAGACCAGGTGAACATTAGATCAAGGAATTAGGCATCAAAATGATTATGCAATAGGGGGAAGTGAACAGTTTAAGGGAAAAATGATTTGGGATTTTGGGAATAACTCATGGAAAGTGTTACGTATGAGGGGGATTATTTATGTATGCATAATCATTCGATTAATCATAGTGAAATCATTCTTGGTTTCAAGGAGAATTTTTTTTTGGTGTGCTCTTTTGAATCTTGGAGTGGAGGGAAGAAAAGGAAATAAAAAATAAGGATAAAAAACCAACTATCTTATCTAATAGCAGTTGAAGCAGATAACAATTTCAATGATGTCTTCAAGGGGGAACATCATGGAAGTTGTGTAACCTGATTGTCATTGATTAACAATACTTGCATAATAGCGTCGTTGTGGAAAAACTGATCCATAATTTTATTTCTGACAAGAAAAGAAGTCAACAAAAGAAATAAAACAACAGAAAGAAATAACAACAAAGTAAAATCAAAGCAATAAAACAAAACTATAATACACAAAAAATTCATACAACATTTAAAATTTCAAGTTGGTTCCACATAGTGTTTTAAGTGGGAACCGTTGGTGCTATAGGAAAACACTCTCTCTTCCAAGTCCTTTAGGATATAGGAGTTTGCGCCCAAGACAAAAGAGATCTTAAAAGGACCCAACCATAACTTTTGGAACTTTGAATGCCTTCCTCTATCAGCATGAGCTGAATCTCACAACAAGACTTTCTCATTAACCTTAAATTTGACAGTCTTTGCACTTTTATTGAAATATATTTTAACAGTTTGTTGTCTTATCTTTATGTTATCCAAGGAAAATGTCCTTTGTTCCTCTAAATCCAAGAGTGCATTTATCCTTAGAGAGACATAGGAAGAATTTAATTCTTCAACCTATAGCATCAGCCTTAGAGATGAAAGTTTCAGCTCGGTAGGCATAATGGATTCTTGACCATAAACAAGTTGGAAGGGAGTGAAACCAGTGCTCACCTTGGTGGTAGTTCAATCTTCCCAAAGGGTGTAAGTGAGGAGAGTGTGCCATTGATGAGGCTTATCTTCAATGTGCCTCTTGATAATTATAACCAGATTTTTGTTAGTAGACTCAACTTGCCCATTTCCTTGAGGATAATAAGTTGATGAGGTAAAATGTTCAACTCCCAGTTTAGCTAGAAACTGAGTCAGCTTAGCAAAAATAAAAGCGGGACCGTTGTTTGTAATAATTTCAAAAGAAAGGCCAAATCTGGAGAAAATATTAGTTTCAAGGAAATAAATCACCTGCTCATCCTATGAATGCTTAAGTGGGACAACCTCAGTCCTTTTCGTAAAATAGTTTGTGGTTGTCAAGATAAAAACTTACCATGATGAAGATGGAGGATTAATAGGACCAATAAAGTCCAAACCCCATTTTCAAATAGGGAAGTCAGGGAGTACGGGTTGTAATGGCATGATAGAAAGACGTTCTTTCCCAATGAACTTCTGGCACTTGTCACAAGATCTTGAAAAATTATAAGAATCAGGAAAAATTGAAGGCCAATAGTACCCTTTCCTGATAATTTTAAAACCAATAGTTTTAGCAGAAAAGTGGGCTCCTACATGCATAACAAGATATGAAGATCCATGGGTCTCTTGTAACAATTTATGTGCTTCCTCATTATTCACACAATGAAGTAACATACCATTACAATATCTCCTAAACAAGAAGTCTCCTAAAATGACATATTTGGAAGATTCAAGACAGAGCCTTCTCCTTTGATGAGTATCTAAATTATCTAGAAATCTCTAGTTCTGCAAGTAATACACCAGATGATCTTTATACCAGGGGTGTTTAACTACAAGAAGGATTTGATGTCAATATAAAAACGTGTTGACAAAGAGATATCATGTTCATCAATTTCTTCACTTGCTTCTACATGCTGAGCTAATTTGATGCAGGAGCATCACTCTACCTTAGCACGCGCCCGCTGATTAGCATGATTGGTGTGCATTCAAAGAAAGGAGAGGTGACACCCTCTCATTTTTTCTTCGAAAGTTTAAAAATGTAATCAAGGAAATTAATGATGCCAGGCTGGTAGAACCAAGTGGTGCATTCACACAAGATATAGATGAGGTTGCCATTAAGTGGTTGATGGTAGGAGGGGTCTGCATCTAATTCGGATCAGATTTCCATCATTGTAATTCCTCGTTAGTCATACGTTTTGAATGGTGGTTATACACCACTAGATTATCTTGGAGGGAAGCTCATCGAGCCCCTCTTGTATAAATCCTTGTATTGTATGCCCGAAAGAGGCAGCTGGAGTTGATGAAAGATCATTGTATCCAAGAGGAGAATGAGAACTGAGGCTCAATCATAGTCTGTGTTGGTGTCGGGAGTCACTTCTGGATTTCATCAGGAGCAAATCCCAACGCCCATTAGTTTATGTCACGAATAATTTAATGGGGTGATCGAATGGATAGAGACTCAAGAAGATACCACTCTAACTCAGGAAACTGAGCTTGGTATGTAGAAAAACAAAGGAGGTCTTGATCTAACTTCCGTCAGTGAGTTGATTATAAAATGAGAAAATGGAAGACTAAGTGAGATGAGTGAGCAAGACTGTTGGGGCGTTAGGCCTTTCAGCATCTTGAGGAGGAAAAACTCATAATACAAGATCCTCTTGGTTCGGAGTTTCAGGGAACTGAAGGGTGACTTGACTGGATCTTCCAATTCCAAATCATTCAGCGTTGAGAAAATACAATAATTGATTAGAAACAATACAACTATTACAGTGATCCAACATACATCATCCTATAATAGCGCAACTTGATTGGATCCTCCAATTCCGAGCTATTCTAACACAGTGTACATAGAGAGATGGAAAGAGGTTGACATTCATAAGGCAAGAAGTCTCAAGTGCCAATACATAACCAAAGCAACCAGTGCTTCATCAAAACTTTACAATCGGGAGCCTTGCTCAACCATCGATACTTACAAAAATAGAAAAAATGAGTATATATACTCAGAAAAATTTTCCCAACAGAGGCGTGCTTCAACCTCCAATGCGTGGCATCTCTTCAGTTCAAACCTAGAAGGAAAACCTTCGTCAGACACCACCTTAACTTGACATGGCTCTTGCAGGGGGGACCTGTACACAAGGGTACCATGGGTTGATTTCTCTAGGCCTCCCATACCTTCCATTTATCGCTCGAGTTGAGGTTTCACCTACCTGCTCGATTTTCATTAATTGCTTCCCCAGGGAGTGGCTGAGGCGATATGCTCAAGAGAAGACCACGTGCCTTCTCTCTAAGGCTCGAAGGCTATCCTCCCTTTCTTCTGGCACTGCCATCAATGTAACTTAGGGCCATGACCTGGCGCCTCTCTCCAAGGGTGCTTCGACATTTCTTCTTTCAGGAATTTCTACTTCCCCTGCCTTCAAAATTCCTGGTGCCCAATCTCGCGAAACGGCCCTCCAAGATCAACGGTTGGATCGGCTCTAAAACTGACGGCCATGATCATCTTTCCTTGAACACATTGGCTCCACACCCTTCATCTGCTTTGTCCCTTTTCCATATGACCCAGTGCTATAACTGTGGGCCCACATCCAGAGGTGCTTTCAGCACTTCGTGTTTCATGTATGGGAAGGAGTTGATCCTTGCTCTTCAAAGTCGCAATGCACGAAGAGGCGACAGAACCCAATTGCGCACCACATGCCCCTCTTTGATCGGACGGCCCAGATCATATTCGGCGATACTATGGGCCCAAATCCTGGACGCCTTTGGCACTTCGCATCTTGCAGTTGGGAGGAGGTTGGTCCTTGTTCTTCAAAGTCGCGATAGAAGAAGTGGCGATAGAGATTAATCGCGCGTCATGTACCCCTCCTTGATCGGATGGCCTGGATCATTTCGACGAGACTGTGGGCCCGGGTCCTGGACGCCTTCGGCACTTCATGTCTCACGGCTGGGAGGAGGCTAGTCCTTGTTCTTCAAAGTCGTGATAGGCAAAGTGGCGATAAAGCCTAATCGTGCGCCACGTACCCCTCCTTGATCTGACGGCCTGGATCATTTCGGCGAGACTGTGGGCCCGGGTCCTGGACGCCTTTGGCACTTCGCGTCTCACGGTTGGGAGGAGGCTAGTCCTTGTTCTTCAAAGTCACAATAGGTGAAGTGGCAATAGAGCCTAATCGTGCGCCACGTACCCCTCCTTGATCGGATGGCCTGGATCATTTCGGCAAGACTGTGGGCCCGGGTCCTGGATGCCTTCGGCACTTCGTGTCTCGCGGCTAGGAGGAGGCTGATCCTTGTTCTTCAAAGTCACGATAGGAGAAGTGGTGAAAGAGCCTAATCGCGTGCCACATACCTCTCCTTGATCAGACAGCCTGGATCATTTTGGTGATATAAGCGCTATCCATTGCGCTAATCCTGGCGCAACTCTGTTAACCATGATTACCCGCCAACTGTCGATCCGCTCTATAGATGGCTCTTGGCCGTTGACAACATAACTTCGCCTGCTCACTTGATTGGTAACCTGAAACAAGATTTTTCTGTGCTACGCTTGGACACTTCTCGTGCAGCCTGTAGACCTGGATACTCTTATGCCCAAGACAAGAATTGTTGTTATTAGTCTGTATTCATGTATTGTAATGGAAATTCCACCATTAATAGAAACGAACATATTTTCCTGTTGTCAATTTCTGTGTAATGGATGTTTAGTTTTGAATGTTGTTCATATGCATTTATATTGTAGATGTATGTTAGAAATCGTCTGTAGGGGTATGGGTAGAATTCTATATCTATGAGTGTGTTGAATTAATTCTAGTTCTTTAGGGATAAGTGAAAGGAGTGTGTGACAAAGGGTTGAAACTCTATGAGCCAATGCAAGGAGTGTGTGTCTGAACTCATTTGAGTCAGAGGAGAAGTTTTCAGGAGAGCACACCAGAATAATTCACAGAATCGAAGGGGAATTTCAAGGTTGATGAATACCTTGGAAAGAAAGTCTGCGCGGGAGAAAGCATAGTGTAGAGTTACTGAGTACTCTGTAAGACTCGTCTAGGAGGGCATTGAGAAAGTACAAGCATGCATAGAACCAACACATTCTGTAGTGTTGGAGACGTTGAGAAAACCCAGAGGTTGTTGTACACTCTGAGGAAGGAAGGCTTTGCAAGTGTGCATTGAGCAGGGCGAAGAAGTTGCCTTAGAAACCTGAAAGAGTTTCAGGAAGAATCCATCTAAAGGATTAAACGAGTGAAATGAGTGCACCAAGGATGAACTAAGTTCACCTTACAATCTTAGGAGAAGCAATGTTGTCGTACACATAATTCCTGCAAGGAGTGAAAAAAAGAACTGAGAACAACCTAAGTCTCGGGAAAAAATAGTGCTAAGTGTGCAAGAGGAGTGAGGACTCATTGAAGTCCTAAAGGAAGAGAAATCTCCCATCATCAAGAGGAGACAGATGGTGATATATCAGGAGATTCGGGAGTTAGAGCTCCAGGAGGTTTTCCAAGAAAAAACAGAAATCTTCGCGAAGTCACGAAGAGCGGTTTGAATCTAGACCATTGGATCTGGAAGGGACGCATGGAAGATATCCTCACAATTCGGAGGAATAACACTTCCATATATATCAACGAAGGACAAGCAAGAGAATCTCGAAGGTTGGAGTCCAAATAGATCACAATTGTCGATCATTCAAGGAAGAACGGGGACCGTTGATCCTCACACCATTTGAGTTCGTCGATTCAGAGTTCAGGAACGTAGGAGTTGGATGTTGTGGAAAAAGTCGAAGCTCGAAGCCTGAAGCGTTTTTTGTGGTTTAGCCCTGGGACATAGCCCGAGGTCATATGAGATAAAAGGGGCCTAGTACAGAGAACTAGTGCCTTCATCAACTTTCTTTAAAAGGCCAAGAAGACAGTCGTGGTGTTTGGTGGGACCTTCACTTTGGAGAAAGAAGGACCTGTGATAGATTTGCATTGGGTTCTAGCAGGGAACCGAAGGGTCAATTCGACTCAGGTGTTTGAATGATCCTAGACCAAGAGGTCAAGAAGAACTGCAGGAGAGGGGAGGGGGTACTGCACCAAGTGGTATCAGAGCCACAAAATTGATTTATGTAGGCAAGAGAGATAGGGTGAGATGATCTGTAGAGACTGTTGCAAGGTGTGCAACAGATAGTAAACAACCAAGTGTATTGCAGGGAAAGAGAGATGGCCACTGGAGGTCATAAGAGAATTCAAGGAGAATACTGGTCGTATAAAAACAAAGCGGATATAGAAAAGGAGCTCAGTGAAATCCAAGAAAAAATGTAAAAGCTAGCATTGAAAATGCAGCAGGAAGCAAAGGTACACTGGAGATACGAGTGGCCTTTGAAAAAGGTAGCTAAGTGGCCTTTTCAAAATATGTTGGCCAGGAGGCATCAATAGGATTTAAAGAGGTGGTTGAGATATGAAAAAAACCTCAATGGAGAGGGAAAGAGATTTGGAAGAGGTCTCGTAGATTTCCAGGTGGGAAATGCGAAGGGATTAGTTGATATCATAAAATGCCAGGAGGGCAGAGAGGACATCCCAAATTTCTAAGTGGGAAAGGGAGGATAGATGAGCTCAGCTGAGAGTTCATGCCAGCAAGGGGTGTTAATAGATGGAGAGAGTCATAAGAAAGGCCTCATCCATATGAATATTCATGCATAATTGCAAGCCCCGTGAATCAAGATGATGAGAAGTTAAATACTTCCACCGTCGAGGAGAAAGATCAAAGGAGAATTTTGTTCATTGGAGGAGTCGTGATATTCCTACCAAGTATCCAAGAAGAGGCTAGCATATTTGTTGCATAGGTAGCAGTTAAAGGACAACAAGATGAGACTGTCATAAAGGAGAAGGAGAAGATATTGAATTATTCCCTAATATAAGAGGAGCACCCAATTGAGTCACTCACTCAGTGGGAGATGGATTTGAAGGTACTGGAGGATTGGTTGGACAGTCCAGAACCAGAAGGTGGCTCCCACAAGATATCCATGCCAAAGGAGACATGCCAGCATGAGTTACAGCTGGAGGGAGTTGGAATGGAACCAATCGAAGAACTGACACGAGTTAGTCTGTCAGAGGAGGTAGTTGAACAACAGTTCAGTAAGGAGCCTACGGAATTGGGGTCTGTAGTAGAGTGGCCAGTCAGTGTCATGGGAGATGAAATAAATGTGGGAGATCCATATGATCTACCCTTAGAGAAGCATGAGGAGTTACATTTGAGTATATTGCATAAGGAGAACCAACCAATGAAGCAATTGGAAGAGGTGATACAGGAGATAAGGGAGTTGATGTTGAAATTGGTAGAAGAAGCGGTTAGCAAGGACAATATGGATACAGGAGAACCTACACAAGAAACAGAAGCAGAAGTGAAGCAGAGGAGTAGGAGGACAACTCTAGGAGAAATTTTGGGATCCAGGAGGATTTCAACAGAGTTGGGGAGCTCATGAGAAGGAGCTCATGAATTTTTGTATCCATGGAGTATGATGCAGGAGCATAGCTCTACCTCATCATGAACCAGTTGATTAGCACAATTGGTGTGCATTCAAGGAAGGGAGAGGCTTCAGCCTCTCATTTTTCCTTCAAAAGTTTAAAAATGTAATCAAGGCAATTAATGTTTTAAGGATGGTAGAGCCAAGTTGTAGTTGAGTTTGCCATTAAGTGGTTGATGGTAGGAGGGACCTGCATCCGATTCAGATAATATTTCCATCATTGTAATCTTCCTCGTTAGTCAGGTGTTTTGAATGGTGATTATACACCACTAGATTAGCTTAGAGGGAAGCTCATAGAGCCCCTCTTGTATAAATCCTTGTATTGTATGCCCGAAAGAGGCTGTTGGAGTTGATGAACGGTCATTGTAGCCAAGAGGAGAATGAGAATTGAGGCTCAGTCGTAGTCCATACTCATGTATTGTAATGGACATTCCACCATTAATAGAAAGGAACGGATTTTCCTATTGTCAATTTTTGTGTAATGGATGTTTAATTTTGAATGCCATTCATATGTGTTTATACTGTAGATGTATGTTAGAAATTGTCTGAAGGGGTAGGGGTAGAATTATCTATCTGTGAGTGTGTTGAATTAATTATGTTTCTTTAGGCTAAGTGCAAGGAGTGCACGACATAGGGTTGAAACTCTGTGAGCCAACGCAAGGAGTGCATGTCTGAACTCATTCGAGTCATAGGATAAGTTGCTAGGAGGGCACACCAGAATAATTCATAGACTTGAATGGGAATTTCAAGGTTGTTGAATACCTTGGAAAGAAACTATGCACGGGAGAAAGCGTAGTGCAGAGTTACTGAATACTCTGTAATAATATTCCATGAGGGCATTGGGTAAGTGTGAGCACACATAGAACCAATAGATTTTGGAGTGTTGGAGATGTTTAGAAAACCCCAGGGTTGTTGTACACTCTGAGGAAGGAAGGATTTGCAAGTGTGCATTGAGTAGGGTGAAGAAGTTGCATTAGAAACCTGAAAGAGTTTCAGGCAAAAGCCATCTGAAGGATTAAATGAGCGCAAGAAGTGTGCCAAGGATGAAGTAAGTCCACCTTACAATCTCAGGAGAAGCAGCGTTGTTGTGCACATAATTCCTGCAAGGAGTGTAGAAAAGAGTTGAGAACAAAATAAGTCTCAGGCAGAAATAGTGTTAAATGTGCACGAGGAGTGAGGAATCGTTGAAGTCCTGAAGGAAGCAAAATATCCCATCGTTGGGAGGAGACAGGTAGCGACAGATCATGAGATATGAGAGTTAGAGCTCTGGGAGGTTTTCCAAGAACAAACATAAATCTTCGATAAGTCGCGAAGAGCGGTTTGAATCCAGACCATTGGATCTGGAAGGGACGCATGGAAGAGATACGCACAATTCCAAGGAATAACACTCCAGGAGATATCAACAGAGGACAAGCGAGAGACTCCGCAAAGCTGGAGTCCTAATAGATCACAAAAATCGATCATTCAAGGAAGAATGGGACTTTTGATCCTCGCACCATTTGAGTTCACCGATTCTGAGTTTGAGAATGTAGGAGTTAGTTGTTGTGGAAAAATCCAAAGCCTGACGCCCGAAGCGCTTTTTATGGTTTATCCCGGGGACATAGCTTGAAGTCATATGAGATAAAAGGGGCCTAGTACAAAGAACTAGTGCCACCATTAACTTTCTTCAAAAGGCCAAGAAGAGAGCCACGGGGTTTGGTGGGACCCACACTTTGGAGAAAGAGGGACTTGTGATATATTTGCATTGGGTTTCAACAGGGAACCGAAGGGTCAATTTGACTCAAGTGTTTGAACGATCCTAGACCAAGACGTTGAGCATCCCTAGAGGAGAGGGGAGGGGGGACTGCACCATAAGTGAATGGATAAGTCATGTCCCTTAATGGTTTTATAAGTCATGATAGTTAAATCATGCTCCTGGATCTTAGAAATACAATGTGCAAGCTTCCCTGTAAGATAAGTCCATGAGAGAAAAAACTTAACAACAGGTAAAAGGACTTTTACCAGCGCGTGCTTACCTAAGATAAAGTGGCGAAACATCTCAACATATCTAACAAGAGAAGAAGCGTGCTTTTCAATATAAGAATATTTGAATTCATCATCTGACAAGCTATCACTCGTGTAAGCTATTGGTTTTTCGTTAACTTGGTCATCATATTGTATGAGAATAGAAGAAATTGCTTCCTCTATGGCATTAGTATATATAATAAACTCTTTCTCAAAATCTGGCTTCACCAAAACCAGTGCAGAACTGATTTCCTTCTTGATCCTTACGAAATCATTTTCGACATCATCAGTCCAAGAATAGGAGCGATCTTTCTTAAGAAGATTGTGAATTTGTTTGACCATTGCAATAAAATCAGGAACAAACCTACAGATGAAGTTGATAATGCCCATAAAGGCTTGAACCTCCTTTTTGGAAGTAGGGGCAAGGAGATTTAGGATAGCAATAATACTTTCGGGATCTATGCTTATTCCTGAATCAGATACAATGTTACCAAGGAGCTTGTCCTTGATAACGCCGAAGATAAACTTAGAAGGATTTAAGGAAATGTTGAATTTCCTGCATCGCATGAGAACCTTTATAAGATGACCAAAATGATCCGGTCGGTTCTTTGAATACACAGTTAAGTCATCAAGATAAATCTGAATAATTTTTCCGATCAAATCGTCAAAATCTATTTCCATATCTCTTTGGAAAGTGGAACCTTTATTAGATAAGCCAAAAGGCATACATTCATAAGCGAATGTGCCCCAACATGTAATAAAAGTGGTTTTATACTTATCTGTCCTTTTTACCTTGATCTGATTATAACCAAAAATACCATCAAGTAAGGACATCATCTATGACCCTGCAACTTGCTAAAAAATCATTTCCATATTAGGGAGAGGAAAATGGTATTTTATGCTAGTTGTATTCAGTGTGTGAAAAATCAATGCATAGTCTGATTTGACCAGTTTTTTTCTGAATGAGAACCAAATTGGAAACCCACTCAGAATACTTAACAGGGAAAATTATCCCAACCTTCAAGAGTTTTTCCAACTCCTTCTGAATAGTTGCTTCAAGTGCGGGATTAGTGGGTCTTTGTTTTTGCCTAAATGGTTTTATGCCCTCCTTGATAGGGATGGCATGTTGTATAAGAGTAGGGAATATCCTCATAAGAGAAAGCAAAAACATCTTGAAATTCATGAAGTAACTCAGTCAAATTCATTTTTTCTTCATCAATACATTGGGCACCGATCTTAACATTCTTTGGACAATCGGGTGTCCCAATGTTCAAGGAAATGGTTTCACCCACTTTCCTTTTCGACTCCTCTTCTTTGTAAATGTTTTGAACCGGCACAGAATATATCTAGCTAAACAATTATACACACATTTGCAGAGAGAATTGGAAAAAGAAGAAGGAGAGAAAGAATGGAAGAATTCTCATTAACCGTTATGAATAATGAATAACTTACACATGATATACTCTATATAACTTAATGAGTTCGACTTGAGGTGAACCAAATCACCATAGTGGTGGTCTAGAGTGATATTGACACACACCAATAGTTACAGGAGTGATCTGCCACCTATTCTAGTCTCTCAGGAAGTTACAGGAGTGAACTGCCACCTATTCTAGTCTGTCAGGCAGTTACGAGAGTGAACTGCCACCTAGTTGAGTTAACTAGTCAACTAGTCTCCAGTTAACTGACTGAACAAAGAGTAGTGAGGAGTTAACTAAGGGAATCAAGGATAATGCACCATTCTGGTGATGATACTAAGGCAAGGTTGAATTAGCATGGTGATGATCCCAATGTTGCATGGTGATGATCCCAATGCAACATCTAAATTCAACTCAACTAGTCAAACTGAAGTGTGAACTGAAAGAGAATATTCTCCAGGTGAAATATTCTGTCCTAAAATATAGGAGACTATATAATGACTAATAAACAAATAAAAACCTTAGGAAAAAGAAATCCTAGGTGTGTGTGAAGTAACTCCAAAACACCCCCTGAACATCACTATGGTGAAAATAAAGATTGGGTCCCGGCAACGAGGCCATGTTAGGTACCCAAGTACAAAATATACACTGAAAAAAAAGTGAGGAAAGAGGGAAAACCTCATGGGAAAACCCCCCCTCAAGGTACAATGTATGTAAAAAGAAGAACTATAGTTGCTAGGCAACTGTGTCCTTCACTCCAAGATGACCTCGCAAAGAATGGATTTTTTTCTCGGTGAAGGTCTTGGTGAAAATGTTTGTCGTCTGTTCTGCTAAAGGATAGAATTGTAAGTCGATGATCCTCTCGTGTACTAAGTTTTGGATGTAGTGCATGTGGATCTCGATGTGCTTCGCCCGCTGCCTCTGAACTGGATCTCTATAGAAATTCAGAGTGCTCTGGTTGTCACACCAGATGACGATCGACCGATGAAACTGAATGCCCAACTCAGTGAGAAAAATGTTGTAGCCACATAGCCTAAATGGTTATGTTAACTACCCCTCTGTACTCTACCTCGGCTGAAGATAGAGAAATGGCAGCTTGCTTCTTGCTCGACCAATAGATAGGCTCGGAACCAAGACTGAGTGAGTAACCAGATGTGGACTTGCGATCAATGTTATCGCCAGCCTAGTCGGATTCAGTAAACCCAATGAGATCTAATGTAGAATCTATTGCATAATGAATCCCAAAGGTGATGATTCCATGTACGTATCGAAGGATACGCTTTGCATCTTTCCAATGAATCTCATGCGGCTCTTTCATGAACCTGGAAACTGCACCAACTACATATGAGAGGTATGGTCTGGAGTGTGTGAGATACAACAAGCTCCCCACTAGCTGTATGTATAGTGTGATGATGTCAATAAGTGGAGTCTCCACGCCATCCTCAAGTTTGACTCACGATGGGAAAGAGTCGGGGCAGACTTGCGGTCTGTCATGTGAAATCTATCCTCAAGTTTGACTCCTGATAGGAAAGGAGTCGGAGCAGACTTGCAGTCTGTCATGTGAAATCTCTCAAGGAGATCTCATGCATACTTGGCTTGAGACAGTTTAATGCCTGATGCATCCTAATTGATCTCAAGTCCAAGGAAGAAGTGTAGTGAACCCATGTCCTTCATCAAAAACCTATCATGAAGAATCCTCTTGACTGCAGCTATCGTTGAAGTCGAGCAATCGGTGATCAACAAATCATCGACATACAGAACTAAAAGTAGAAGTGAATCAACCATCATGAGCATGTATACATTCGGTTCTGATTTACAATGTACAAAGTTCTTTGACAACAGGTAGGATTCCATCTTGGCATACCAGGCCCTCAGAGCCTGCTTGAGGCCATAAAGTGACTTCTTCAGTCGACAAACCAAAGATGAGCCCTGCATAAATCCCTGGGGATGCTCCATGTAGATCTCCTCAGAGATATCACCATGAAGAAATGCATTCTTCATGTTCATCTGATGGACTTCCCATCCCTTGGCTGTTGCAATGGAAAGTTCCAATCGTATGGAATACATCTTCGCTACTGGAGCGAAGGTCTCATCATAGTCAATACCATGAACCTGCTAGAAGCCTTTGGCGACAAGCCTGGATTTTTATCTGCTGATATGTCCATCTATTGTTCTCTTGGTCCTGTATACCCATTTGCATCTGACAAGTTTCCTCCCAGAAGGAATGGGAACCAGATCCCAAGTCTGGTTCTCGAGGAGGGAGTTGTAATCCTCCTGCATGGTGGATTCCCAAAAGAGTTTTCCAGCAGCCTCGCCATAAGACTGTGGATCTGAAGACTGAACCAAGAAAATATGCCTAGAAGGCAATGGTTCAGTGGAAGCGAGTGAAATAGGAAGCTCCTCAAAATCAGATCGAGTCCTCCTAGTATTGGCTGGATCACCTACGAGATCTCATGCATCCTAAAGAGTAGTATGTTCCCACTTAGGCCTCTGCTCTGGCTCTGCAATTGCATCTGGATGCTCTGACTCTACATATGACTGTACTGATTCTGAATCTGAATCTGAATCATCTGATTCCTCTGAATTAGAACTCTCATCTGAAGAATATTTGGCATGTGCATGCTCATCATCTCAGATAGGTGGAAGAATGAAGGTGTCTTCATGCGGCTGTTGAGGTGCATGTGAGACACTTTCCTCGAATTGGACACTACGCTCAATGATGATCTGGTCTGAGGAAAGATCAATAAGTCGATATCCCTTCACACCATCGGGGTATCCAACAAAAATGCACTCAGCGCTCTGTGGATCAAGTGCCTTCCTCTTTTTAGAGGGAATCCTAGCCCATGCACGTGAACCAAAAATATGAAAGTGGGTCACTTCCGGTTTGAGGCCACTCCAAGCCTTGTAGGGGGTCTTATCCTTGATAGATATATGGGGAGATATATTTTGGATGTATGTTGCACAGTTAAGTGCTTCGGCCCATAGTCTCTATGGTAGTGACTTTGCATGCAACATGCAAGATGCCATCTCCTTTAGAGATCGTTTTTTTTCCTCAGCAACTCCATTTTGCTACGGAGTGTAGGGAATTGTATGTTGCAATTGAATCCCTGCCTCATGGAAAAGATTGTGGATCTCATGATTCACATCCTCTCCCTCGTTATCAGTTTGAAGGAATTTGATCTTCTTTCCAAACTGTGTCTCAACCAAAGCTTTGAAATCTTTGAAGTGTTGAAAGACTTTTGATTTTTGCCTGAGAAAGTAGATCCAAGTAAAACGTGAGAAATCATCAACAAAAATGAGAACAAACCTCGCTTTGTTGATTGATGGATGCGGAAAAGGACCCATGAGATCACTATGGATCAGATATAAAGGTGTGGAAGATCGTTGAGACTTTCCTTTGCTGAATTTCTCTTGAGGGTGTTTCTCGAGAACACATCCCTCACATACTCCCTTGGAGAAATGGATGTCTGATAGAACATCAGCTAATCTGTGCTTGCTAAGCTATTGCATGTATCTGAAATTCAAATGTCCAAACCTTTCGTGCCATATCCTACTACTTTCATCAGCATGAGTAAGCAGTAAAGAAGAATCAGGTTCAATGAAATTAGAGAAAGTATACAATCTAGACTGATGATTTACCTCATTGGTAGCAACCCTGGAGTTGGTTTGCATGTCGTAGATGTCCACAGAATTTGGTGTGAAGATGAATTTCTTTCTGGTGCCAAAATTCTTCATCTGATACACAAAGAGAAGGTTGACAGAAAGCTTGGGAACATGCAGCATGTTCTCGAAGCTTCCATTGGTGAGTTCAATCCTTCCTTTTCCGATGACTTCGACAAAAGAGTTGTCCCCCATCATAATAGGAGGACCTTTTCATGCATACAACAAAGAATAGACTTCTTCTAAGGCATCCATGTTATGTGATGCTCCTGAATCTACGATCCAATTATTGGGAGAGGAGTTGATGGAAATCAAGGCATGGCTAGAATTGCCTTTCTTGGAATTCAGATCTTTTGGCTTCTTCTTCTTTGCACCCTCGGGATGCAATCTCCAAGGTTGTTTTGCTGAAGTATTTGAGACATCATATCTATTTTCTTTTGCATGCATGCAGATTCTGAATGGAATCCTTTGTGACAGTATGTGCATTTCTCTCCTTTTCTTCCCTTTTCTCCTTTGGATCTGGAGGCATCAGTGAAGGGTTTTGTGTACCCTTCCTTCTTCATATTTGCATGATCTTTTTACTTATATTTATCTTTATATTTCTGATATTTTTGGCTTCCATCATGCACAGTGAGTGCATGCGCCCTTGGGCCTTTGATTGCACCCATGTTGATGAGCTTGGTTTGCTCTTGTGTCAAGGATTCGATAAAGTCCCCAAGAGAAGGCATCTTCTAGGTGGCTCCAGAGGTGAATCTAACAGTATGGAATGTGGATATGAATACAAATAATTTAGGACCAAGATTCAAGAGAATGGTAAGAATCATTTGTTTCTCCTCCGCCGATTTATCAACCCCGCAAGCTTTGAGTTGCGACAGCAAATCCTTGAATTTTGTAAAGAAATCTTGGATATTGTCGAAGATTTTTGGATCCAATGTGAGAAGATCCACCTCTATCATGTGTCTCCTCATCTCATCCTGTTTTCCAAAGATCCCTTCCAATATTTTCCAGGATTCATTGGGAATCTTACAGGAAGATATGTGAAAAAGGAGATCGGGAGAGATAAGACTACAAATTGTTCTGAGTGCCTCATCCATGCGATTTAAGTACTTGGATTTTTCTATGGTTGTTGTTGGTTCTGTATCTGTATTCATGGTTAACCTATACAACCCTATATATCGAAGATGTATGGTTATTTTCTCCTTCCATGAAAAATAGTTGTAAGCTGTAAGAATGAATTCTTTTTGGAATTCCATCTTTCCGTTGTCTTCAATCGCTTGTACCTACAAAAAAATTTGGTGTAGCTTTTTCTTAGCAGTCCGTCAGCTCTGATACCATGAAAATGTGTTGAACCTACACATAATATATCTAGCTAAACAATGATACACACATTTGCAGAGATAATTGGAAAAAGAAGAAGAAGGAGAGAAAGAACAGAAGAATTCGCATTAACCGTTATGAATAATGAATAATTTACACATGATATACTTTGTATAACTCAATGAGTTTGAATTGAGGTGAACCAAGTTGCCATAGTGGTGGTCTAGAGTGATATGGACACACAGCAACAGTTACAGGAGTGAACTGCCACCTATTCTAGTCTCTCAGGCAGTTACGAGAGTGAACTACCATCTAGTTGAGTTAACTAGTCAACTAGTCTTCAGTTAACTGACTGAATAGAGAGTAGTGAGGAGTTAATTGAGGGAATCAAGCCTAATGCACCACTCTGGTGATGAAACCAATGCAAGTTAAAATTATCATGGTGATGATCCCAATGTTTCATGGTGATGATCCCAATGCAACATCTAAACTCAACTCAACTAGTCAAACTGAAGTGTGAACTGAAAGAGAATATTCTCTAGGTGGAATATTCTCTCCTAAAATATAGGAGACTA
>SNQJ01S0106903.1:10811-33978 GCA_010110895.2 Picea sitchensis | reverse complement strand
TCATTTACTTTTGCCCCATGTTCTGTGATATACACGTGGCACATAACATTTCCGTGATATACATTTTGCATCGAACACTTCGTTTCATTTAGAATTCGACCCCATTTTCCACAATTTGCTTTCTAACCTCATTGGAAGGGACTACACTGCCAAGCAACCTTATTTTTATAATTCTTTAAAAATGATCTTTAATTCTTAAGAATGCAAATCTATTTGAAATAATAAAATAAAAATAATTTGATCATACAAATTAAAAGTATATGACTTATCAATAAGAAACTACTTATCAATAATGATTTAATGATTTCTTATGAATAAAATCTATAGAAAATTATTTTACACTTAAAATTCATTCCATTCAACGTGTTCATGTTCTCAAAAATTCTTAATTGATTTTTTGAAACAATGTATCTTTCTAATGGGTATTAGAAAGATTCATCTCTTAATCATTAATTATTTTCTCTTAATTATTAATTATTTTCATAAAGACTCATTCATAATCTTGAACAATTACTAATCTATTTAGTGTAGTGTTGGAATAGGCATCACAATTATTATATAAGTTAAAATGCAAATTCATATATTTCACAATTTAGTGTGTTGTTATTTAAAAAGGTTCATTGCCTTAAAATTATTTTTTATTCATGGTCTCACTGTGGGTCAAATTTTGTAAAGCAATTAAATGACATATTTGAATGTAGTAGATGGATAAACATATTATTAGGGTCATTAATCATCAAGGAGTTCGACAAAATCGAATTTCGACCCCTAAGTATGAAAAGTGGTTTTTGTCCATGAAACTCGCCTTGGGTGAAATTGTGCATATTGATCAAATGAAGAATTCAGATGCAACAAATGACTTAGATATGATTTTTAAAACCATTAATCATATTGGAGCTAATACAATCCAATTCAAGGCTGCAAAAGTATGAAAACATAGTGGGACCCACTTAAGGCAAAACTATGTATACAAGAAGAAAGACCTAGCTAAAAGCAAGGATTAGCTCATATATGTTTTTTAAAGTCACTAAACGTCATGGATCTAATAAAATTCAATTTTAACCTCCAAAAGTGCAAAAACACAGTTATTAAAATATATCGTCAAAATGTTGAGTTTCTCGTTCTATTTTAAAAATATGTCAAGAAGGCATATAAAACTATTGTGCATCCAGTCATTGGAAAGTACTCTATGTCTACTATGTGTCGCTTTTGATGGTGTGCAATTCGAACTATGTATGCATGAAATAGGGTATTGTGAAATTGAGAAACCAAGGAGGTACATGTTTTGATGCTTTTTGGCATGTTTTCTATGTAAAATTCAATTGGACAGTTCTCTCTTTCTCTGACCCGCCAATCAAGAAATTGTTTGAGAAGATTGTTGATATGGTCACGGGATACATATAACACAGTTTGTTTAGCCCATGCATACCACACAAACAACAAAAATTTTATGAACATGGGCCATATTCATATGATCGAAAAACAAGTTTTGGTGCTTAAAACCCAAAACTAAGATAGGATTTTTTCAGTTTGTGCACGAGGATTGTTTGTCTTAGTTTCCAGGAGTTGAATGCACCACAGTGAGAAAAAATTACAAATGTAGTTTGCACATAGAGGCTTTGCCTACGAAATTGCACTGCAAAATTCTCTTAATCCATTCCATTATTCATGAAATCCTTGGGGGGAGTTTAAGTATATGTGGGACTAACCTATATTTGAATTTTCATTGCATGAAATCAAGCACAATTTTCGTTATGATTAAATGAATTTTGCAGCCAAGTCTTTTCTCCTCCACAAGTTCAAGTTGCACAATGCATTGTTTTGTGTGTTTTCAAGCTCTATCAACATAGTCTCGATGAGAGGAACACCACAGTGTGATGAGTGTCAGTTTCTAAATGTCCAATTGTGGGTAATTTCACTCATTTTCACTAGAGGAAGGGTGTAGAAGAGAAACACAAAGGCCATAACCCACAAGGCCCCACCGTGTTTGCAAGGGTAGGGGTTGCCTTGTCTTTTACACCCCTTGAACGACCCTCATTCCATCGACATTTCCAATCAACGACCCACATGGGGTCTTGAAATGGAAGGGAAATCAAAATAATCCTATTAGGCCTCCTCCTTTTCCCATATCCTCTCAATAAGACGGTTTTAGAGGCATTGGCAAGGTCTGGGACCCCTTTCTAAGTTTTGGTGAGAATTTTTGAAATGGAGGGGGAATCAAAATAATCATAGTAGGCCTCCTCCTTTGCCCATATCCTCTCAATAAGATGGTTTCAAAGGAATTGGAAGGGTCTCGCATCCCTTTCTAAGTTTTGGTGGGCACATTCATAATGTGGACGTGCATGGGATAAGTTAAACCTCCTAAAACCCATGTGCATTCACAAGGTGGATGGGATGTAACTGAACCAAATCATAAGGTTATAAAGTTTGTAGTGAACCAAAGGAAGATGCACCAAACAGATGGTGCTTGATCCTCCTCTTGGGGTATTAAGATGTTTTGTTTTATATATATTCCAAAACAATGCAAAGCCACCTGGATGAAGAGTGGAGATGAGAACAAAAAATTCTTCCAACCATATGCAAAAGGCAGAAGGTGCATAAACTCAATCTGGCAGTTAAAGGATCAAGACGAAAAAAAGGAACATACCTTTGAAGGAATGGCGAAAATTTGAAAAAAGTTCTTCCATGATCTCTACAAAGCAGAAAACAAGGTCACTATTGAAGAAGTGATTCGAATGGTACAGTACTTTCTGAGATTTACTAGTGAGGAAGATAATAGAATGTTTATGGAAAAGGTAACACTAGAAGAACTTAAGGTTGTATTGAACAGTTTTCAAAAGGACAAAAGCCCAGGACCAGATGGATAGACAATTGAGTTCTTCCTGGGCTTCTTTGATTCTATTGGACAAGATATACTAAGCCTAGTTGAAGAGACAAGGCTTACTGGACAAATGCCTTTAAGTTTAAACTCAACTTTTATTGCTCTTATTCCAAAGAAGGACAACCCGGACACCCTGGATGACTTCAGACCTATCTCCCTCTGCAATTGAATCTACAAGATCATCTCCAAAGTCATAGCCAGAAGACTTAAGACTGTACTTTCTGACAAAATCTCCTTGGAAAAATTTGGATTCCTAGAGGGCAGGAAGATACACGAAGCAATTGGAGTGGCACAGGAATCCCTACACAACATAAAGACCAGGAAGCTAAAGAGTGTGGTTCTTAAAATCGATCTTTCCAAAGCCTATGACAGGGTAAGTTGGCTCTATTTACGATTTCTTTTAACACATTTAGGCTTTACAGTTCCATTTATCATATGGATCATGTGTTGTATTACAACTGTAACTTTCTCAGTCCTCATAAATGGGTCAGCCATAGAATTTTTTAGATCTGAAAGAGGCTTAAGACAAGGCTGTCCACTTTCCCCTCTTATGTTTCTTCTTGTTGCTGAAGGATTAAGCAGGGCTTTAGCAGCAGAAAAATGATCTGGGTCTTTTTCGGGCATCAATATTTCCAATACTCTTCATGTAACCCACCTTCTCTTTGTAGACGACATCCTTGTCTTCTCTGCAGGAACTAGAGGGGAAGCTGACAATCTAAATAACACATTGAAACTCTTCTCCAAAGCTACGGGAATGATAATAAACGAAGGAAAGTCTACTCTCACCGCCTTTTGTCTCTCAGAAATGGAAAAAAGTCGATACAAACTTCACTTCCCTTTTGAAGAGAAAATGATTGATGAAGGACTCAAGTACTTAGGATTCACTTTGAAACCAAATGATTACAGAAAGGAGGATTGGTCTTGGATACTGAAGAAATTAGAAAAAAGGTTATGTTCATGGAGCCACAAATGGCTTTCCAGAGCTGGCATATTGGTACTAGTAAAATTAGTTTTGGAAGCCATCCCAGTCTTTTGGATGTCTTTGTCTTGGATCCCAAAAGGAACTTTGGAGGAAGCTAGAAAACTCTCTTTCAGATTTATGTGGAGTGGAAAGAAAGATACAAATGTGACTCCTTGGGTAAGACGGAAAAGGATTGCAGTCCCAAAATCTTTAGGCGGTTGGGGCCTAAAAAATATACATGTTTTCTCCAAAGCCTTAGCTGCTAAAGGGGGTTGGCGCCTTCTTTCTACAAATAGTCTCTGGACAAAGGTTGTCATCAAAAAATACATTGAACCAGACACCCTGGAGTCTTGGATCAGAAGAACTCAGAAAACTCTCAGAGGTGCCTCAACGATTTGGAAGGCAGTGATAAAATCTTTCCCTGTAATAGAAGGTGGTCTTGCTTGGAAGGTAAGAAATGGACTCCGAGTAAGGCTAGGGACTGATCCTTGGACAGGAAGCAAAGGAAAACACTTACTCTCAGATCAGCTACTATCCACTTTAAAGAAAAAAGGATTGAACTCCTTAAACTCACTTGTTGACCAACCCTCCACTACCCTTTGGGTTCAAGGGTGGAAAACTGCCTCTACTCTTAATTTAAACACTGATGATTCAGCAGAATAGGAGAATTATCGAAATGCCCTTTTTTCGTTCACAAATCAGGATAAGAGAACAAGAAGACGAACTAGTTTGGGACAAAAATGAGTCTCGTATCTACACTCCAAAGGAAGGTTATTCACAGCTAATGCAAGAACTCTCATAAGCTGAACCAGTCTGGTGGTGGAAAAAGATTTGGAAGATCAATGGTCCTACTAAGGAAAAACTCTTCTAGTGGTGTGTGCTTTCAAATAAAGCTCCAACCTGGGATATTTTACAAAAATGAAATTTAGCCGGACCAAGCAGATGCCCACTGTGCAAGACAGAGAGAGAAACCGCACAACATCTCTTTCTTGAATGCACTTATCTAAAATTGGTCTGGGTAGGAGTTTCATGCACTTTGAAATTCCCTTTTCAGTGGGAAGGCCACACCTTGGAACAAGCCTGGAAGAACTGGTGGGAAAACTCCTCTTACAAAACTTACAGATTACTCCCTTTACTGATCACTTGGGGAGTATGGCTAGCAATTACGATTACTCCCTTTACTCCATCACTGGGGAGTATGGCTAGGCAAGAAATGAAGCCATCTTCAAAGAAGTGACTACAACTCCCAGGAAAACCTCACTAAACAGTCCATCTATTTTATCCTCCTTTCTACCAAAAGAAAGAACAAAGAACAGAGTAATAAAAGAAGTATACATAGAAAAATCCACACCTTTGGGGATTTTTACGGAGCTTCCCAACACTACACATGAGGAGGAGGCTTACTTCATAATTTCCCGCAGACACACACACTACTTCACTTTATCTTCTAGATTGGGAAATGGAACTAATAACTATGCGGAATTAATGAGCCTCAAACTTCTCACATGGTTTTTTCCTGAAAAGACCTAAAAGTTATCAGTTTTTGGAGACTCAAAAAATGCAATAAACTGGATAAATGGAACTCAAAGATGCAATAATATCAGACTTGCCAATATTGTGGAAGACATAAAATCACTGCAGAAAATTTTTGACTTCTTTTCCTGTCAACATGTCTACAAGGAAAGGAATAAAGAAGTGGGCAGGACCTTGAAAAAGGGCACATACATGGAGATGGGCCGCTGGAAGATCACAAAGTCCATAAACGAACAAACACAGGAACAACAGAGAACTTTTTTGTAAATGAATGGAATTCTACAATATTTTGGATACAAAATCTATGAAGGATACTATGCAAACTGAGGACTGTACTCAGTACACTGTAGCATTACAGATTTTTTGGGAATGACTATGTAAAATCCCACGGGATGAAGAAGAAAGAACCACCCGATATGAAGTATGTATACATACTATATCACAAGAATACACCAGAAGGTGTATCTACAAAATGTAATTTTGATTATCATAATGAAAATGTAATTAATTAAAAAGTGTAATGAAGTTCTATAAAAAAAAAAACCAACGAAGGTGTTGAGTTATATTCCTACCCACTACAAAGTGTTGCTACAACCATGTTTTTAAAGTCAAACGAATACCAAATAAGCACTAAACTAACTCTATTTTCCACCATTTTGACTCTTTTCACTTGGAGATGTTGTTTGGCTTGGAATATGTCAATTTTTTAGCTAAATTGGGTAACTAATGAATCAAATATTGTGATGGGTTGTAAAGAAAGCCACTATAGCTAAAAACGATAAAAATACAATAGTTTCGAATTAGTGCTAAATTTGGCCATGGATTTGGTAAGGATTAAGAAGCCTCTATTCTAACTGAAAGTGATGAAAGCACGAAGGAAACACTCTCATTGGTGGAGGAAGAAAATATTCTAACCTAATTTTGGGGCTCATATTTTTCTCCTAGCGGTCTATAATAGAGGTATTTCTTTCATTTACAAGGTCAAAATGTTCAAATCAACAGCAAATGGGGCAAAATAGAGCAACGATGCCATTAGTAATTGAAGATCTGCTTAGAACATCACAATTTTTATGTAGAAGTAAGTGATTATTCTTCTTCTTCTCCTTATTTTATTTCTTTCTCTCTCTTTGTAAGCATTATCTGAGTAATAGAATGTCAAAGGGAGGCAATTAGACCCAATACTGAGATTTTATAGACCCCTTTGGTGCCTTAGTTGTTTTAAATGAATGTTCATTTTAGAAATAAGATTTTATAGTCCCCACCTTTGGATTTGTTGTTATATAAATGAACTATTGGGTTTATTTTGTAATCAAAACCAAGGCTATTATCACTAGTGAAATAATATATTCAAACAAGTTATAATGTTTCCCTCTTCATTTTATATCTTACATGGTGTTGAATAAACACAATGGATCTATGCTTACTTTGCCTAGTGGATTTTCTATCTAATAAATATATGTTAGGAAAGTAGTGTTTGACCTCCTCCTAATCTCTTTTTTGTTTATTTCCCTAAGTTGCTTGTCATGCAAAATTAGGTCATGGTGCCTATGGTTCAAAAGGTCATTCCTATCAACGAAACCTATCAAATCCCCTTGTTGTAATTTGGCTTCTTGGTCACCCCCAAACTATAACTCAATTTTTTATTTTTTTTAGTTTAAATAAATTACCGAGGCAACACAATGCACCAACATGCCCCTGCAATAAAATAGTTTAAGATTCATACGTAAAAGTTGTTCTCATGTAATAGGCAAGAATATTAACATTAATACATTCAAGGGTATCCCCCCTCTGGACCAAGGACAAGTTCAAAGGCCTAAAGTGGCACTAGAATGTGCTACTACAAATCATGCCCTAACATTTAGTTTGTGTGTAAGAGAGAACAACTTGGGAGACAACATAAGAACTAAAGTCATTGCCAAGAAGAGAGTTCTCCTTGGGAATATAAAGAAAAATATTAATGAATCCATTGTTCATCTGCTTATTGGGTTTTGATCTAGTGAATGATGATACCCAACATCTTGCATTATTGAATAATCTTCAGCTTACTGGAAAGTTATTAGTGACTCCACTACAAAATGAAGCCCTAATACCATTATTGCTAATTATCTACTATTTGTGGTGAGCAAGCAGTGGCTCTTAAGGAAAAAATATTTCACCTAGCAACTACACATTGGTTATATTCTTAAAATGGTACATAATGTAGATCAAGATCAGCACATATCTCTTCTATATTTAGCACTTTGGCGACACCATTTATCTTTGTTGGGACGATGAACTTGTCTTACATATTTTATTGAATCCTTATCTGAAAATTCCTTTTGTCATTTTATTGTAAAATCCTTTAGATACCACTTGTTACAGCTACATTCCTATTTGAGCTTAGAATATTTCGATCTTTCATGGGATAGAGTGTTGCACCTCCATTTTCTAGCCCAATTCCTTCACGCTCAAAGACCTTTAATTTTAAAAATCATGATTTATATTTTCCATTAGTTTTTATCAAGTCCAAAAATCAACTTGGTTGTGTCAATCCTTGGGTGGTAGCGAGGTACCATCCCTTAGTCATTCCCAAAACGCTTCACTCCTTGACTGATGGGTATCTAAAGCCTCTTCCAAATTCAATTGTAATAGCCCAAGAATGATTAATGCACATATCACAGTGTTTCAAGATTTCACTAACAATCTCCTTGTTGAACATGGGGATGTTCTTATACAGAGGTTTGTGCATTCCTTGGAAGGTGAGGCCCAAGTTTGGTTTGAATTTTTCTCATCTAGCACAATCTCCATTTGGCAATTGTTGCACAATCTTTTCTTAAGTTGATGGGGAAAGAGAAAGGACCATTTCTAGCTCTTAATGGATTTTAGTTCTTTGAAGAAGGATGATTCTAAACGTGTAACAATATCCAATGCATGGCTTCATAAGTCTTATTTTGAAAGTATGGAGAATATGAGGCCTTCTAAAGCTATTGCCATGTTGACTTATGTCACTACCTATGATTCTCAGTTTTCACTATTTCTTAGAGAGAGATATTCTCTAGATTTGGATGTTATGTTTGATTATGCATTGGAGCTTGAAAGTAATATTGTGGTGTTTGACATGATATTTATTTCTCTCCCCAAATCTCTCAAGAAAGGTGAAGATGGGAAAGGGGGCAAGGTTGTATTGTTTATTTCTAATCATATGGATTCATGTTTACAAGGACTTATAACTCATCGATCATCTAAAGAAGATAAAAAACCAACACCCAATTTGCCTTTAACAATGCAAAATCAATAACTACAAAAATCCTTTCCACTCATTAGATACACAAGGCAGCAATTTCATTGCAATAGGCCATTAACTCTTGATGAATTAAGGGTTTTCATAAATTTCAATGATTATCTTCAACTTGATAGTCTTCTCGGGACATCATGTCATCTGGATGTTGTTGATAAGAGTTCTATGAGGAAGAGTAATAGCCATTGGGGTTCCATTTTTTCTAGAACATACATGCTTGGGATTTGATGGCAACAATGATAATGGTGGTGACAGTGATAGGAACCATGTTAATTCTACATCTTGGCAGCCAATGGAAAGTGCAGATTTGATATCCAAGGGAAAATCTATTCATTTTTTGCATGTATGTCTAAGTCCAAAGAAGTGATTTTTCATGAAGACTCGATTGCAACCTAGATGAAGGAAACTTTCCACAAAATAGATCAGCAAAGAAAAATTTATAAAAGGTAGATCATTCATTATTTTCCTATGTTTTCCATCATTTCCATTATGTTTTCAAAGTGGCCCAATGTTCTAATTTTTGTTGTGTCATAAGCAACGCTAGCCTCTCTTGGGAACAATGTACAGTCATTGGGAATGTTTTTCCATGTCCTTTTACATTCCAAACCCCAATGGCATCCACCATCCCAATATCCCTACACATGCACAAGTTGCATATCCTTATCAAATTGCATGCATGATTACATTGGTGACACCATGTCACCAAGCGGGCCCACTTGTTGGTTAGGTTGGGTAGGTGGGATTTCTAGTCTTTTTAGTAAATTTCAACATTTTACTTTTAGCATTTCTATCTTTTAGTTTCATGTTCCAACCATTGTCTTAAAAGAAGAAGTTAAGAAGATGAGAAGTTGTAACTCCATAGCCCAATTTTGACTGCATAGCCCAATTTTTTGACTCCATAATCCAATGGACTAAGGCACTAATCTACTCACCCTAGAGTCCAATTATTGGCACTTCACAAGGAGGAGCCATCACACAAAAGGAGCCAATGTTGTCACTTAAAAAGGATAATTACCCTATGACCATTTTTTTCCCATGAGGGCCAACTCAAGCCAAATATTGCAAATCAACCAAATCACATATTTGAATGAAGGAAGTGGGTGAGACATGTTTATTGGGGTCACTAATGATTAGGGTGTTGAGAGAATCAAATTATGAGCCTCTAAAGTATGAAAAGTGTTTTTTGCTCATGGGGCCCACCTTGGGTGAAATTGTGTTTATCGACCAAATGAGGAATTCAAATGCAACAAATGACTTAAACATGGCTTTTAAGGTCATCGATCATGTTGGAGCTGACATAATCCAATTTAGGGTTGCAAAAGTATGAAAACATGATGGGATCCGCTTTAAGCCAAACTCTACATATAGACAAAATGACCTATCTAAAGGGAAGGATTACCTGAAATATGTTTCTTTAAGGTCATTGAACGTCATGGAGCCGATAGAATGCAATTTTGACATCCAAAAGTACAAAAATGCAGCGATTGAAAAATCCCACAAGATGTCAAGTTTTATGTTCTACTTTAACAAGTATGCAAAAAAGCATCAAAAACTATGTGCAACCAATAATTGGAAACCAATTGTGTATGAATGTGTTTCTTCTAAGGACGTGTCATTCAAACTTCATATGCAATTGATAGAACTTTAGAGTCTCATAAATCAAGGAGATATGCATTTTAATGGTTTTGGATAGCTTTCTATGCAAAATCCACTTCATTATTCAAGAAATCCTCTGAGAGAAGTCTAAGTCTACATGGCACTAACTTATATCTAAATTTTCATGACCTAAAATCAACCATAATTACCATGGTGATCAAATGAAACTTTCAGTCTAGTCTTTCTTCCTCCATATATTGACATAGTGCATTGTTTTGCACATTTTCAAGCTCTATTAGCATAGTCTTGGAGAGTGAAGTGGAACTAATGACCTCATTCAACTAAGCAGTGAGAAAACCAATGCACTAGGAACACCTTTGTTCGATAGTTGCCAAGTTCCAACATCCAATTGTGGGTAACTTCACAAGGAAGGGTGTAACAGAAAAAGGCAGACGTGGACCTGAACATAAACCAAATCAACAACATAACAAAACCCCAAGAAAGGCAATCCAACGGCCCACACAACCCTACAATTTTTTAAGGAGTTGGGTTACTTCATTTTATGCACCCCATGAATGGCCCTCATTTCGTCGACATTTCCAATCAATGACCCACATGTGAATTGGGTTTTTGAAATGGAGGGGAGGGCTTGATAATAAAATAAATCCCATTATGCCTCCTCCTCATCCATATCCTCCCAATTGAATGGTTTCAAAGGCATCGGCAGGGTCTCACATCCCTTTGCAAGTAGGCATAAGGTTATAAACTTTATTATAAAGTTTTGTGTATGTTTATAAGTGGTTGGGTCAAATTGTATGGTAAGATGAAGACCCAGGAAAGCATGGATGGTGGTGGCCCCTCCCCTTCGGGTACTAAGATGTTTTATTTTATATACAGTCCAAAATACGCAAACCTGTACCCATTTTTCATTATCATAAAAAAAATATTTGTGTTATAAACTCTATTTAAAAGTGAGCTTAGTGCTAAATGTAAAGTGTAAGTGAGTCATTTGCTAATTAAAAAGTGTAATGGAGTTTTATAAAAGACCAATAGAGCCACTAAGTTTTATTCTTGTCCAGTACAAAGTGCTAATACAATCATGTTTTGAAAGCCAAAAGATGACCAAATAAGCATTGAATCAACTCATTCTTCCACCATTTTCATTCTTGTTACTTGAGGATGTTGTGTTTGGCTTTGAATATGTCAGAGTTGGGGCTAATTTGGGTAACTTCTAAATCAAAGTTTGTGATGGGTTGCAAAGAAAGCCACTATAGCTAAAAATGAGCAAAACACATCCAAATCGACTCCAAATTTGGCCATGAATTTCACAAAGAATTAACAAACCTCTAATTTAATTGAAACTAACAAAAGAACAAAGGAAGCACTATCATTGGTGGAGGAAGAAAAGATTCTAACCTAATCTTGGGGCTCACATTTCTCTACCAACAATCTATAATAAATATATTTTTCTCATTTACAAGGATCAAAGGTTCAAATCAACAGTAGAAGGGGGTGAAATAGAGCAAAGAGGATATAAAGCAAATTTCCTTGTACAATCATGCTCAACATATTTCTATCATCTATGAGGATATAAAAGCATAGGAGTGAACTCATTTCCAGATTTAAAACATAAGGGAAATATTCTCGAGAATCACAAGAATAAAATCATACAATTCGATACAATCTTGAAAATAGAAGGTATGGTTTACCATCTAATACAATAGTGGCCACTTGCAGTTTTCCTTGAGGAAATTGGTAAGTGCTCACTCTTGAGGCCACTATAGGCCACAAGCACTTCTACAGCCATAAAATTTTAAATTGAAAAATGTGCATCAATTTTTGCATGCATCCACTTAGAATTTCAGCTTCCTACCATGATCCAGTGAATTTTTCTCCAATAATAGGTGTTGACAATCGAAGGAAGGGATGAAAGGTCATAAAGAAGAAGGCCTCTAGGGTAAAAATGGTGGTTGTTGAGGATATAAGGGTAGATTAGATCATGCATCTATTGGAAAAATCATAATTGGTAAATATTTTGGAAGACAAATAGTTGCAAAGACCCTAAATGATTGGTTGTAGAAGCATTAGAGCTCGATCATTAGATATGGTGCTTTATTTCACATCTTCACTTGGGGATGTTTTTTTGCTCCACTCTAAGAAGGATGTTGATGTCATACTAGAGGGTGACTGGTTTTGGGTATGACATACTTATCCATAATGTCGATTTGGGTCAAAGTATCTAGGTTACCAATAGAATTTTGGACAAACAACTTCTTGTCAAACTTGGAGAATCTTCTGGGAAAACTATTAGGGTCAATACTGCCACCAAGAATAGTAATAGGTGTTCAGTGGCAAAGGTGCTAGTTGATATTGACATTAAAGAACTTGTCGAATATCTAGACATTGAAATTGAGGGATTGATTTACTCCCAGTTGTTGGACTACTCAAGTGTGTCATTCTGATGTTCGAGATGCCACCACCATGGACATGTTGCTATAGATTGTGTTACCGCTCAAATTGTACTTCATAATAAAATCCCTACTCCACAAGGCACGACTCAAGGGAAACTATTATGGCAGTCACCATTGTCACCTCAGTAACCTATCCTCTGCACTTTAGGCCAGTTTTCCTTCATCTTAGGGGGAGTATACCTAATAGGATTGCTAAGACCAAGAAATAAGGCACAAGGTAAAGTTGAAAGTGGCCTTAGTGAAATGGAGTTATGGGGGTTTTAGAGTTTTAGAATAAGTGATGGAAGGAGATGGAGATCATTTCCAAATCCAACCAGGGCAATGGAATCGAGGTGAATCAAATGGCAATGATGTCAACAAGAAACCCTCCAAGGAGTTGGCCTATTTCCTTCAAGGATTAGGGCTTTGAGATTAGAACCAAGAGGAAGAGTAATCCCTCACCCAATCAAGATCAACAATGAATATAAGGTCTATAAGAAGGAACCATGGTGGAAAACCTTCACCAACAAGATCAACTATGCTTTGATGAATTTAGTTAATACTTTTGCCAGGGAACCAAAGAAAAATCCAAACTTGGTAGAAAGTAATCACCATACCAACAAAGGAAGAAGGAAGGAAACCCTAGAACATCTCCCTTCCAAGTGGTAGACTTGCCCCTCAAATGAATCGATCATGAAGGCTTGTAGAAGACCATGAACATTTCACCATTAATCCTTAAGCACCAAATAGCAACCAAGATATAGAATCTTCAAGAATTGACAATATTCATCCACAAAGAAAAAACCCTTTACACCATAAATGCTCCAAGAAAAGATATGTCAATTAAGCTCCAAAGAGTGAGAGCTCCAAAATATCCAAGCATGAGTACAAATGAGGAAGTGCATCTCTTTATATAGAGTGATGTTATACTTCCTTTATAATAAAATAATATTATCTCATGTGATTCTTTACATCTAGGCCTGAGAAAAGTGAAATATAATTCTCCTACAACTAATTATTCCAAAATAACAACAAAATAAGGTGGTCAAGCCACATGTACAATGATCAATGTGAAAGATTCCCCCCGCACCCACAAGAGAGGGACATTTCCATAAGTTAGGAAAGAAAGAGTGTACAATGTGCAATATTAGCCTCCAAAGGCCCCCAAAGTGTGTAGATGCTCAACTACCTCCTCCAAATGTGCAAGTCAACCCCTTTAAGTTTCCTCTAAGGTGGACATATGGACCTCCAAAGCAAAAATGTCCTCAAAATAATTAAACAAAACCCTCCAAAGGGGGAGGCTCCTCAAATAATGTTCATGAACCCTCAAAATATGTCTCCAAGGTATGACCATGCCCATATCTCAAGTTGAAACACCTCCATGAAGCATGGAAATGACCCTCCAAGCCAAAAAAAAAATGGGTCATAACACCCCCAACAGCTAGAGTGACGTCCAAATGAATGGGGTTGGCCCTCAAATCAAGTGTAAAAAGATCTATGTTGAAAAAATAGGTGAGCACTCTAAGATCCTCAATGTGGCATGTCAAGAGGAGCATAAATAACCCAAAAGTGTTTTTACCAGTGCCTTGGGAACTGTGAAATGCCTTGTGATATGTGAGCTGCCTTGGGGAACGTGAACATGCCCAAAAATTGAATGCATCCAATGCCACTTCAAAAGTTAGGGGGCTTCAACATCAGGACCATGCATCATTACATCACATGACCAACAAATTTGCCATTAAATCCTCTATTAATGCGCATGAAAACGGGGAGGTATCCCAGTTGTCCAAAGCTCAAAAATGCAAGGGCTAGTGAAGAAATTCACAAGGGTTACCCCCTGTCAAAATGAGGGGTAACATAGGCTCCAACTCAGGGACGTGTGCTCTTCTTGGGAGTGCATGAGAACCTCATAATCTCATTATGCACAATTGAGAATGACCTCCTCGTTAGTGAACACAACAATCATAAAAACAAATCAAATGCTCAGAGAAGGAGCTTCTTCATGCTACATTACTTCTCATGGGAGCTTATTCATTTTCTACCCTACTATAGCATGTGGAAAATGCAGCTGCTAGGTGAATTCAGTGATCCAATGCAACCATCTCAAGAGCTCCTGATTACAATGTCCCTTTCCTTTATGTTTAGTCAACATCCAGAATAGAGAAACATTAAAGTGCAAATGCTTGTAGGCTGGAATCTGCAGAAGTGTTGGGCTGATAATGGAACTGGGTACCTACAGGTCAGGGAAGTCATCAAGTGGATGCAGAAATGGACATGGTCTACTACAACACCTATCTATCCACTCTTGAAGAGGGTTGTCATAACTGTTGTTGAGCCATAAAATATCTACTAGTTGTGGAATTTTTTATTTTTTGTACCTTGGTTCCACAGTCTATTAACAAATGTTATGCTTTCTCTTCTCTTCCCATTGGGCGCAAATTAGCTATCCCTCCTGAAAATCCATAATGTTGTTGCTGCAGAGAACCTGATGTGAGGATTTGAGGATTCAAAGTAAGGAAGATATACTCTGTAACTATCTCTTTTCCTTTTGAAAATACCTCGTTGTCCTCATCAGACCAGTTTGTTGTAGCTTCAAGCATGTTTAAAAAATTGTCACACAAAGTTGTCTCTTGTATCACCTATGCAATGAAAAGCTTCAGTTGAACATTCATCCCAAAGTCTTCATCTTTTTTACTCAAGCTCTCAGCAAGACAAACATGCTCTGTGTTCCAATAAATTGTCCAATCATGGGTAGGATGGACAACTTCTTCAATGTGCCTGAGTGCACCACCATATGTATTGTTTCTGTTGGTGACCATTTCATCTACCCCCAAGAGCTTCACACTGATTGCCCTCATATCTGGCAACTCTGTGGCTTGTTTATTGATCGCAATCCTGTTTTGACCTGGGCTAGCGGAATCATTCTCTAATTTTCTGGAATGAATTATCGCTCGATCCATGACACTCTGAGTCAAGTAACTCTGAAGAATGGGAAACGGGAGGGTAATATCATTGGCGTCTACCATTTCTGCTCGTGCATCCAAATTATACCCAATCAGTAATCTAGGAATTAGGAAGGTTGTAACCATGGAACGATCAGCGATTGTATTCAAGGCCAAGGCGACGCCCTGTTGAACCAAACCATCATGCCTATCAATTCTGTTGATGCACTGCTTACCTTCGAGAATAAGAGTCTCACTAACAAAGCTCACAAAAAACATGTCCATCACGTCAGGGGTTAAGGGTTGCAATGGCCAACTTTCCTTCAAATCTGGGTGCCTTTCCGTGGATTGTTCCTTGATTCCACAGTCATTCTAGATTGTGTGAAGAGTGCAATCTCCGAACCCCACGTTACTAGCTCCCAACCTTTGAGTTCATTGTTTTTCTCCCTTTTGTAAGTGTTTACAGGCAAGTAGAGCAGGTCCGTGTGGTCATTGAGCAAGGATCGGCCGTCATCGGCGTTAACATGGCAATAAACCTTAGTGATTTGCTTGAACATGGGCCTGCTACAATTGGCGATGACAACCTCTCTTACAGGGATGGGTAGCCCAGCAACAGAGAATTCCTTTTAAAATGTCTTGGCATGCCACGCATATCTGTTGTTGGTTCTGTCTGATACCCTTTCTTTCCCTAGACTGCCAGATGAGGAAATACATCCGCTGCCTTCTGTTGCAATGCTTGAAATTGAGTTTTTTGGGTGATGACCCTCTTTAAGGAAAATTTGCAGTGGTTGCTGGAATATTTGATCATGAATCATACACGATTTTGGCAGTTCGAGGATCATCGAATCGGAAAGAGAATACCTGCGTTTTTCCCTCTTCTTCGTAGCAATCATAAATATCATACATAGGGGGGCTATCAAAGTATAGCATATACGATTTTTGATTGTTTATCTGTAAGTTAATAGCTTTGTTATTCTCATAATTATGGAGATAAGCACATACTACCTTAGCTCAGGGGGTTGTTCATCTCCTACAACTTCGACTTCCCTGCGATCTTGATTATTGCTCTCTCTCCCATTGCTCAAGACATCAAACACACAGAGTCGTGATACACTCCGTCCCAAGTAAACGACAAAATTGACATATGGCTATTCTGTTTTTTTTTCTTTTTCTTTTTCATCAACAATCTCAATGTCAGAGGAGTCAGAAGGAGAGTCTCCCTCTGTACGTAGGGGTTTTCTTGTGGTAGCAGAACAAGTCCTTTAGACAGGGAGAAGAACTAGTATAAAGTTGTCTATCTATGCAGAAAGTGGCTTGGTCTACATGTTGGGAAGCAGAACTTTTACCCTCGAATGCTTCCAAACTTGCAAAAACGAGGAGACATCTCCTTGTTTTCATTTCGTAAGGTGAATCGGCCATAGGAATAAGCCTAAGCCTATCATCATCCCCATTGTGGTTGTTTCCAGAATCAAAAGATAAGACAATGGTTTTATCATTGTCTCGTTCAGGCTCACAATGCAAATCTTAGTTGGTTATGTTACATTCATTTCTTGCTTCTTCGACTCTTAGACAACTGGTTTTTTACAGCAGGATAGTTTATTCCAGAGTTGAAAATGGTCATGGGCTGCTCACAGAATTCACTATCTATGTCCCTGCAAAGATCTGAACCCAAGAGTTCATCTAGAATGTCTTCTTCAATGATGGCTCGCCCCGCTGAGGGTGAGGTACGTTAAGTCATCTTCAAGACGGTGGCCTGGAGCTTCTTCAATAGGGTTTAGTGCACCATATATTAGCTTGAAATTTTCAACAATAGTCATCCATTTCTCATGATCCTTAGGGCCCCACTATTCGCAGAATGCTTCAATAAACCCTACAAAAGACGAAATATCTCATTTTCCAAGACTTTTGAACCACATCCTTACATCACCTTTGAGACTTATCGTAAAAAATTTCATCATATCATCTTCATGACAAGGTCAATGCTCAAACTAAATTCAATGAACGAAGATATACGTTGAATGGTTGAATCACCACATCCATGAAAGCCTGGAATTGTTGTTGCATTGCATCGAGATTCTCATGAGGAAAACCCCTTACATTTGAAAAATCAAGAGCATACTCATTGGCCATCCATGGAGGAAAATCCATTTTTTCTTTTCTTCTAGGTCTTCAATATAAGGCTGAAAATGAAAATCAGAAATGAACAATGATCATACCTTACACAAATACCAAGGGTGGAGTCACCAAGATGTGTTTTTCTTCAAGAGCCTTCACATTGATGGATGTGCTCACCTCTACATACAGCAAAGTCTTCACAAATTACAAGGAACAAGGGCCTTGTCCCTCATGGAGTCACCATGTGAGAAGGAGATCTTCAATAACACACTCTCACAAATTTGTTGTCTTTAATTTTCCCCGGAGAATGGGCTTTATCCCTGGCAACAACACCAAAAATGTTACCGCTCAAATTGTACTTAATAATAAAATCCCTATTCCACAAGGCACAACTCAAGGGAAATTGTTAGGATGGTCACCATTGTCACCTCAGTAACCTATCATTTGCACTTTAGGTCGGCTCTCCTCTAGCTCAAGGGGGGTATCCATGATAGGATTACTAAGACCAAGCAATGATGCACAAGGTGAAGCTAAGAGTGGCCTTAGTAAAACGGAGTTTTGGGGGTTTTAGGGTCTTAGAATAAATGGTGGAAGGAGATGGAGATCAATGCCAAATACAACTAGGGAAATGGAGTCAAGGTCAATCAAATGACAATGATGTCAAGAAGAAACCTTCTAAGGAGTTGGCCTATTTCCTTCAAGGATTAGATCTTTGAGATTAGACCCAAGAGGAAAAGTAATCCCTCACCCAATCAAGATCAACAATGAATATCAAGGTAACAAGAAGGGAACCATGATGGAAAACATTTACCAACAAGATCAACTATGCTTTAATGAATTTACTTAATACTTTTGCTAGGGAACCAAGGGAAAAGCCAAGCATGGTAGAAAGTAATCACCAAACCAACAAAGGAAGAAGGAAGGAAACCATAGAACATCTCCCTTCCAAGTGGTAGACCTACCCCTCAAATGGACCAATCATGGAGGCTTGTAGAAGACCGTGAACATTTCACCATTAATCCTTAAGCACCAAATAGTAACCAAGATAGAGAAGCTTCAAGAATTGACAACATTTATCCACAAATAAAGAACCCTTTACACCATAAATGCTCCAAGAAAAGATATGTCCATTAACCTCCAAAGGGTGAGAGCTCCAAAATATCCAACCATAAGTACAAAAGAGGAAGTGTGTCTCAAAATCCCATTAAATGATGATTAATTTGAATAATTATGAGATAACACAACAGAAAATAAAAGAACTCAAGTTATACAATATCGATGACATACATTACTTCATCTTCAAAGTTCTCTTCAAACAATGACATTGCTTCTCATAATCTCAAATGTCAAATTACATTACAACATAGACTTACAAAGCCAATTTGAAGGACTCTCTTCAATTCCGCTACTCAAAATCAAATATAGAGTTTACTATTGAATTCCTTGCGAAACTGAGAAGAATGAGTATAAAGTCGACCATATGTTGGACTGGCTCAATTTCACCATCTTTACATGACAAACAATGTACTATGGTGCTCATTAATGTAAATCCGAACTAAGACTTCTAAAAACAACATCTTAGCACAAAAATAACATCACCATTGAACTCCTCTCAAGAAAATGAGAAAATGAGTATAAACATGCCTATATGTGGACATAATACCTCAAGGCATGAAAATCTAGACACACCATGACTTGGCTCCTCTCTGCACTCAAAAGGATGCATATGTACTATACCTCGGGATATGTGCACTCTCAGTGTATGTGCAAACCTTGGTCTGTGTTCCCATAAATAGGTCGCAGGTCCCAACCGTACCCTTCACCTTCCGCTGATGTCATCATTATATCAAATACAATATAACCCATTTGGTTTAACAAGATCTATAGTTGGCATGTTGGTTAGCGGATTGGTTGTAAGTTGTTGGAATCTAGAATTTTCCTCTTGGATTCTTTGGGAGGTCAGGGGTTCGAAACCTGTCAAGCCCATAACAAATTTTATACCCAGGCCAACATATGCTTCTCGAAGGTGCCACGTGGCACCATTTGATTGGCCCGCATGGTAGCTTGTCATTGGCTCATATTTTTCCAACTATACATGCCACTTGTGCATACAGTCTGCCACTTGTCAACTAATGATCGATCCACTTGTATGTCTGCCACGACATCGTACGGATGCAATGTCATCTGTACGGATGACATGTGTCAAAATTTTATTGGTACCATGTGGCACGTTGTCATGCTACCACATCACTCTGCGTCATGTTGACATCATCCTAAGTTGTACAGACATGACACGTGTCTCTTTGACTTTTGACTTTTTTTGTCTGGTTTGACTTGAACTTTGACTGGCTATAACTTTTGCATACGAACTTCGTTTGAGGCAATTTTTGCATCGTTGGAAAGCTATCACCGAGATCTACGTAATGATGTAGTTTTTTAGAGCATTTGAGACAATCAAATTTTGAGCTTTACTGGATCCTCCTAGACCTTTGTGAGCGTTCTGGATCCTTCGGGACCTCTGTGAGCGTTCCTAGATCCTCTTGGACCATATAGAGTGATGTTATACTTCCTTTATAATAAAATAATAGTATTTCATGTGATTACTTAGATCTATGGCTAAGAAAAGTGAAATATATTTCTCCTACAACTAATTATTGCAAAATAACAACAAAAGAAGGTGATAAAGCCACATGTACAATGATCAATGTGAAAGAGCCCCCCCACAAGAGAGGGAAGTCTCCATGATATAGGGAAGAAAGAGTTTCCAAGGTGTAATATTAGCCTCCAAAGGCCCCCAAAGTGTGTAGATGCTCAACCTCCTCCTCCAAATGTGCAATTCAACCCCTTTCAATTTCCTTTGAGGTGGACATATGGACTCCCAGGGCAAAAACTGTAGATTTTAACCTTGTACAATATTTACTGCAAACAGATTTTCAATAAAAGAATAGAAAAGATACAATGGAAAATACAAACATTACACAAAGATTTTTTCCCCTGGAAACTCAAACTGGGAAAACCAACATATTTTATATTCATTCATAGTGATACATTGTTTACAATATAATATACATATAGGAGCCAGCGGCATCCAAAACCCTAAATCAATTAATTGGATTAGTCAACAACCCTAATTCCTTAACCGAAAATAGAAAACCATCGGCAAAAAACCATGTGTTGAAAAACTGCCCAACAATGGACACAAAAATTGAGGCAACACAAAAAAGAGGCAAAAATGTGACGTGTTTCTCAAGGCAAAAAAAAAATATCAAGGGTGTTGCCCTCGAACTCCTATGCAAAGGGATTTTTCCCCCCTGCGCGCTCGGCGCAATGCACACACTACTACTCATGCAAAGAATATAACACATACCCAACAATCTCCCATTTGTTGTTTTCTTTGCATACAGGGGGTTACAAGGTTACATAGTCAACAATCCAGGGAAGCAATGCCCATGGATCCTCTACACCAAGAGAACTTCTCAGTGCAAATCAATGCCCATTTACACTACTACTCGTGCAATGTATATAACACATACCCAACAAAAACATCCTTGAAATGATGAAACGAAACCCTCCAAAGGGGGTGGATCCTCAAATAATGTTCATGAAACTCTAAAATATTTCTCCAAGGTATGACCATACACATATCTCAAGTCAATACACCTCCATGAAGCATGGAAGTGACCCTCCAAGCCAAAAAAACAGGTCATAACACCCCCAACAACTAGAGTGAAGTCCAAATGAGTGGGGTTGGCCCTCAAATCAAGTGTAAAAAGCTCAAAGACGACAAAATAGGTGAGTGCTCCAAGATCCTCAATGTGGCATGTCAAGAGGATGTCCATACATGCATAAATAACCCAAAACTGTTTTTATCAGTGCCTTGGGAATCGTGAACTACCTTGTGATGTGTGAATTGCCTTAGGGAACATGAACATGCCCAAAAACTAAATGCATCCAGTGATATCTTCAAACCTTAGGGGGCTTCAACAAAGCGACCATGCATCATTACATCATATGACCAACAAATCTGCCATTAAATCCTTTATTTATGTGCATGAAAACAAGGAGGTATACCAGTTGTCCAAAGCTAAAAAATACAAGGGCTAGTGAAGAAATTCACTAGGGTTACCCCCTGTCAAAGTGAGGGGGAATAGATTGTACTCAACCCTTTGTTTGTCAGATTTGGGGAAGGAAATAAATTTCTTCCTATCTAGAGAAGTCTTAGGATTCCCATCAACTAAATGGTGGTAAAGATGGGATGATTCAAAAGGAGATTAGGCCGAACTAAGTGGCTAAGGAAGTATTTAAAGTTTCATCACGAGATTTAGAGGATTATGTTGTGACAAATGGAAGTGGTGATGCTCGCATGAAAGCTAATATTCTTGAGACTCCGAGAATTGAGGTGATGGACTAATCGAGGCCAATTGAAAATCCTTGTACCTGTAAAGTCTTGGAACATTTGGAGATGACAATTGAAGGCATCTCATATGTGGATCATCCTATAGTAGAACTCCTTGGAAATCATGGTAAGCCTCAACCTCTTTGTGATTATAGTCATTATGTGGAGGAATTCATTTCTTCTAAGAAGTGGCCCACTCTAGATGAGGTGACTTTTAATAATAAGTTTTCCTAGAAAGAAAGAAAAAGAGGGAAAGAAGAAAAAACTCACCCCATCGATTCGTGTAGGGGGGAAGTCGATTTGAGAAGTCTCTAGTTCTAATACCAATTGGGCGGAGGGTAGTTATAATGGAGAGGAGCTGGTCACTCCAAGAAGTATTATGAAACTCCTAAAAGATAGGGGAGAGGATAGATACCTCTTAGGTCAAGGAAGTTGAACAATTCCTCTAAGGGGCATGCGGGTCAAGGACTTGGGTTGAACAATCTAAAGGAAATAGAACCCAATTTTATAGGTACGAAATAATTTTTATAAATTTCACAAGAGAAGGTAGTTATTGAAGCACACAAAGTAAACAACTTTGGATTAGAGGGGATCTTTGTTATCCACAAATTTGGTCATTGTGATGATGTCATGATGATGTCGTGATGATGGAAAATCAAGCTCTTTATCAAGAATACTTTCCTGAGAAAAGTTACAATTGTCTTCTTCCAGAATTCATACTTTGAAACATGTTCGCAAGCTGCTTATACATTCACCTGCGAGAATGCTTGTTTCCCGCAGGCTACCTTAAGCTAGGGTGCGAACTTCCCGCACTGTACTCATTTTTAGGGTGCGGACATGATTTTAAAGGGGAAAAAGGTAAAGATCTCGAATCTTCTATAAGGGAATCTTCTAGAAGGATGAGTTGGCTTTCGAGTGGTTACTCAAGTACTGTCATTCCAGATATCTTGGGATCATTCCCTATCCAAGTAACTAATCTATCTCTTCCTATATATTGAGGAGATTGCTCATGGAAA
>SNQJ01S0106903.1:0-10660 GCA_010110895.2 Picea sitchensis | reverse complement strand
ATGTCCCTTTCCCATAAAGATGATGTCACTTTATTACATAATTCCTTGATCATATGTATAGACTAGTCATTGAATATCTTAACTTGTCTTTACTTCGATTGGTTCGTTTTGTTGTGATCTGGACAGGACGAGAGCATTGAAGCAAAGCTTGGAACAACAGAGACATAAGGAAAGCGTTCATAAGGTATGTCCATAGCCCTTATCTCTTAGTTCATTCAATAGGCTAGATCTAGGGGAAGTGTATTATTCTGTCCTGTTTTGTTCTAGATACCAGGTGGATCTAGGGAGGTCAGTTTGTGTCCGCACTCACGGACTTATCCTATAACAATCTTAAAGAAACTAAACCCCTTAATTGTGGTTTAAGATTATCATTTTCTCACTAAACATTAAGGCATTGGGTATCTAGAATAAGAGGATAGCCCTATCAAGGGTATTTGAGATTGAGAAGCTAGAGATTATATTGTTGCAAGAGATGATGGGTAGTGGATTCATTAATTATTAGCCTCGGGAAAAGTTTAAAGGATTTGGATTTCTCGGTAGTAGATTTTGATGGACTTCTAAGGGGTTTAATTACTATGTGGTGATCGAGTCTTTGCCTAACAAATTATTTTTCTATGTAATTAGGTCTATGCACATAATTCATAAGTAAAGGACCGGGGTAGCCTATTACTGTGATGAATATGTATGGCCCTTATGAAGGAAAGTAGGCATTTCGAGAAAATTTATTTTCCCTTCAGGTCATAGAGGAAGGGAGGGTGATTATAGGAGGGGGCCTCAATTTTAACGTGAATATGGATGAAGTTTGGGAGGGATCTACTAAGGTTGATAGGTTGGTCAACTTCTTCAACTTCTTCATCCATCATCGAAGTTGATGGGTTGGTGGACATGGAGCCTAATTTCCTCAAGCCCATGTGGAGGAACAAGTATGGACAAGATGGCATTTCAAAGAACCTCGACAATTTTTTGTTTCATATACACTTCAAATGGAATTACATGATTCCAAGCCATACAACCCCTTTAACTTCAATTCAAGGTGGGTAGACGAAGAAGAGTTCTAGATAGTAGTTAAAAGTTCTTGGAAGAATTACAATGGTAATTCTAGGGCTTCAACAAGTGAACAGTTTGGGTATTCATTAAAAGTTGTCAAAGAGAAGGTGGTGTCATGGTTCTCAAAGAGAGATAAAAATAGAGATAAACTCATGAAGGAACCTGAGGAGAATTGAAAAACTATTTTATGAAATAATGTCCTGGGTATTATCAATGAAGGGGATTTGAACAAACTAAAGGAATTTAGAGCCTAGAAAGAATAAACTATTGTTGGATAGAGAGGTAAAGTGGAGGTTGAAGAGTCGGGCCACGTGGATTGAAATGGGTGATGAGAGCACCAAATTCTTTCATCAATATGCTAATTGTAGGAAGAGTGTTAACTCCATCTAGGACATGAAGAATGATAAAGGTGAGATAGTAAGAGGCTTCAAGGGATTAGTTGATTTAAGTGTTAACCATTTTGAATCTATTTATAAGGAGCTTGAAGGTAATAAAATAACATAATTATTAAGATAGCTTCTTATTTTCCCTAGTTGATTATAGAGGAAGACAACCAGAGCCTCTATGAGGAGGCCTCAAAGGATGAATTATTAACCATGTTGTCTTCATTTCAAAAATATAAAAGTCTAGGATTCAATGAGTGGACTTTAGAATTTTATACGGGTTTCTTTGAGGTTCTTGGTGATGATTCGTTGAAGGTTTTTGAGGAGGTAAGACAAACTGGTAAGGTTATAGGTTCATTCAAATACAACATTTATTGGTCTTATCCTAAAAGTTGATAAGCCAAAGTCTTAAAAGTGGTGACAGTGAGACTTAAAAGGATTCTCTCTAGTGTGACTTCCTTTGAACATTTTGGCTACCTTGAGATGAGACAAATTCACAAAGCCATTGGGGTTGTACAAGAGGGATTACACATAATTAGAACAAAGAATATGTCTTCTATGGTTATAAAAATAGACCTCTCAAAAGATTATGATAGGACCTACTAGCTTTACCTAAGATTAATATTGATTCATCTTGGCTTTAGCAATTATGTGGTCAATTGGATCATGGGTTGTGTGTCATCTAGCACATTTGTTATTCTAATCAATGGGGTTGCATCTTCCTTTTTAATCCTTCCTGAAGGATGTGATAAGGTTTCCTACTATCCCCTTATCTATTCCTACTACTTGTAGAGGGATTGAATGGATCTATCCTTACAGTCAGAATAGAAAGGAGCATACAAGGTATTAAGGTTGGGGGTAATGAGACTCTTACTCACCTAATTTTTTTCGATGATGTACTACTTTTCTCAAATGGTTTTGTGAGAGAGGGAAGAAAATGTCAGGTTATCTTATAGTTATATTGTAAATCTTTTGGAATGGATGTTAACAAACTTAAATCATCAATCAATTTTAATATATTGAGTGAAGTGGTGGTACAAAATTTAAGATTACTTTTTTGAGACGAACAAAGTTCGCTCACACAAAGAATATCCAATATAAATAGGATGATACATGGAAATCCATATAGGAGAATAATAATAATTATAATGAATATGATATGAGATGATTACAATGAGAATGAGGGCCCGTTTATATATCCTCACATGGGTGCCCTTTCATGAATAGACACATCCTTTAGATAAGACATGACTTTTTTATTTATGATGTGTTTACATATTATATTTAATTATTATTTATTATATATATTTCTATATATATTGTGTTCATAACATTGTCGTCCCCTTAAAAACACTTTGTCCTCAAAGCATACTTTATGCAAGACTTATCTCTTACTCTGGCTTGTAATTATTGTCTCGTGATGCTTCATTCTTGAGTTAGTATTCATCGAGGATCTGAGATGATAGGATCTTCTAAGCGCTGAGCAGAACTGTCGAATTGTAAAGGAGTCTCCCCATCCTAATTCAATATTCTTCGGATTTGGGATTTTATAGGGTTCTTGGAAAGAACTTGATACATTTATACTCCCATGATAGATTCTACTTTGACCCCCACTTATAGTGGAAGTAATATTCTTAGGCATATCGTTTATTTTTTTCTGTTGATACATTAATTGGTTGAAGTATCGAATTTTGTGATTAGGATGTCGATGAGGAATCCTTGCAACTTGATCTTTACTTCATATACTTGTAGATTTTTCTTGATTAACTTTTGGATTTGATTATTCTTCATACCCCTGGATTGTTTCTACTTTGACATTTGAAGACCTCTTTACATGAGTTGTAAGGTTGACTAGATCTATATTAATTCCTTTATCCAGAATTGGGATTTTTACATATAAAGACTTCTCTAGCTCCATAGGTCCAGTCCTTGTCTCTTTATCAACTATTGATGTTTTGTGACCTAGCTCTTCTTGTAAAGACTTCTTATCATGCTTAAGTCTTTTAATTTATGTTAGTAAATCCTGATTATGTTATTTTAATCATAAAAGTTCATTTTTATCTTCTGACTTCTCATCTCTTTTTTTATTCTAGATTCTCCTTTCTTTCATCCTTTAAGATTTTAATTTGTTCTAGTAAATTCTGATTAAGGTTCCTTAGGCATGAGCTTTCTTCCTCTTCTTCGGTTAATTTCTCTTTGAGACCTTGATTTTCTTGTTCCAACTTTTGAAAACATTGATTCTTCTCCTTGGACTTCATGATTTTTGCAAGTAGTTTCTCATTATGATTTCTTAAGTGGGAAATATCTTCGTATTTTTCAATGATGATCTTGTCACATTGTTTCTATAGATATTGCAACTTTTGTATTGACTTCTGGTTATCTTGAAGGATCACTTCTTATATGTCCTTCAGGTCTTCTAATGATGGAGCTTCTAAAATTGACTTCATTGTAACGTCATGTTATAATGTCCCCCACCTCTTGATGAAGAGGTCTGGGAAGACTTAGTGGTCTAGGCATCCCCACTAGACCATAGTCTCACAGAGCATGGGGAAAGGTCAACCAAACTAATTTTGAATTTTAAAGTTGACTTAGGGAAAAGGTAAAAAGGGAAGAAAGAAGTAACTCAATGAAGGAATAGAGCGTTGGAGGTTGAGTTAGGAGTTGACCCTAGGGGTTAACTTAACTCAACAGAGAAACAGAAAAAAGTATAAAGGAAGGCTAGGGTGCACCTCTCATTTCATCTTGGATGTTTGGTATTTTCTTGTTGATGCTCTTGAGCATACAGTTTTGAGGGTTTTGATATTACAAAACCTAGAGAACAACTCAGTGGTGAAATATTACACTCACCTTGTTCCAGGCTTGGTCTTGGGGATGAAATACTCCACCCACACCATTCTACATTCTTCAGCTATTCAGGAGGAGAGCAGGGTCGTATCGGTTAGGTTTTTCCAGCAGGGGCACGCCATTGGTTGAAGAAGAATTTGATCCAGCTTATTGAGAGATCTTTGGGAGATTTTAGCATTAGGGTTTTTCTTGCAGGACCTTGCTCATCAGTTTGGAGGCTTTCTTGAGGTGTTACCACATCCCTATCATTATCTGCAGATTGGGACGGTTTTGGAGAAGAGAGGACATCTTGGAGATTTAGTGATTCTCAGATCTATGAGGCTATACCTTAGATCTTCTCTTGAAACTTCTCTTAGGGGTTTGTGACTACCCGATCTATCATCCTAGAGAGTTTCAAGTGATTCAGAGGTCTCGTTCATATAGGATGAATTATTGACCATATTCAAGGTTTCAGGAGGGTTGTACCAGTTTAGGGTTTCAACATATTGAGGAGGAGGGATCAGTATTTGGGCTTCATACTTCAGGAGGAGGTTACTCTTGCCCTGATCTATCATTTGGTGGAGTTTGGGAGTGTTTGGAGTCTTATTATTCAGGAGGGTCGAACCCTTGGTCTTCACAGTCTTTAGCAGGACATACCAGCAGCTTGAGGGTTAGGCCAAACCCTAGTTTTTGTATTGGAGCGTTCATCTTGCATTTCAGCCTTTGGGAGGCTTATCTTGTATTTCCGGGAGCATTTTGTAGCTACTCATATTCTTATCTTGAAGCCATTTGAAGCTATTCCAGATCTGCTTCTATATTGTATCAGGTGCTTGATTTCTTGTAAAAAAGATCAAATCCTTATTTGTGATTCCATATCTTGTGTATTGTTGAGATCTTTATGTGTTGAATTGCATCTTGAATAAACTATGACTGAATAATTGGAATAAACCCTAAGGCCAAAATATCAGTGGCCAACCTACATACACAACATTAAACAGTAATTCAGGGGTAAGTTAGTGTTCCCAAGTGAAAAAATTGGCTTGGGAACATTACAGTAGTATCAGAGCTCTAATCCTCCCATCCTGTGAGGATTAGCGCATGCAGAGGTATAGTGGTATATATATGGGCCGAAGGAAGAAACAGGCAAGTGAAACAGAGGCCGAGATGGAGGGTGTTGGTGTCAGAAGTCACTCCTGGATTGCAGTAGGAGCAGAGTCTGACGCCCATCAGTTTATGTCACGATTTAGTTTTAAATGGGGTGATCGGATGTGGGTGAACTTAGAATAGTATAGCTTTAACTCAGGAAATCGGGCCTGGTATGTAAAAAACAAGGGAGGTCTTGATCCAACTTCCGTTAGTAAGTTGAGTATAAAATGGATAGATAGAAGACTTAATGAGATGAGTGAGCAAGACTGCCTCAGACATCAAGCCTTCGGCAGCTTGAGGAGGAAAAACTCAGAAGACAAGATCCTCTTGACCCCGAGTTTCAAGGAACTGAAAGGTGGCTCGACTGGATCCTCCAATTCTGAGCCATTCAGCATTGAGAAAGCACAAGAACTGATTAGAAACCCTGTGACTATTACAGTGATCCAACCTACATCATCCTATAACAACGCAACTCGACTAGATCCTCCAATTTCGAGATGTTCTAACACAGTGTAAACAAAGAGATGGAAAGAGGTTGACATCCATAAAGTAAGAAGTCTCAAATTCCAATACATAACCAGAGCGACCAACGCTTCATCAAAACTTTACAATCGGGAGCCTAGCTCAACCCTCGATCCTGGAAAAATATCAAAACTAAGTATATATACTCCTAAACAATTGCCCAACAGAGGCATCCTAGACTTTCAGGATGGGGCGTCTCTTCAAACAAATATGGCCTGCACTCCTCTGTCATACACCATCTTAACTTTGCATGGCTCATGCTAAGGGGTAGTTGAGCCTTTAAATGTCGAATTAGCATGCACAGACTTCCCTGGTGAGTCAAGGACACGGGTATGTCTTCTGTAGGAAAAAGAAAGCACAGAGGACCATCTCGGGCAGACTTCCTGTCGGGACATCCATACCTTGCAATTAATGAGCGAGGTGAGGTTTCAACCACCCTCTCTCTTCTTCATTCACTCCGAGCAGGTACTAGGATTGAGATCAAGTTGAACTGGCACCTGGAGAACACGGTGATCCTTTCTGCAACTAAACCTGACACTTCGGCCCTTTGCGCAGCTCTTTCTATCGCCCCCGAGTGACCACAGGCTGTGACCCTGTGCCTATCTTCAAAGGCGCTTTCGGCATTTCGCGTTTCATGGATAGGAAGAGGTTGCTCCTCATGCTTCAAAGTTACGATAGGCGAAATGGCGACATGGCTTGATCATGCACCACGCGTCCCCTTGGATGGATGGCTGAGATCTTCTCGGCAATACTGTGGGCCCGAGTCCTAGACACCTTCAGCACTTCGCGTCTCACAGTTGGGAGGGGGCTGCTCCTCATGCTTCAAAGTTACGATAGGCGAAACGGTGACATGGATTGATCATGCACCATGCGTCCCCTTTGATGGATGACTGAAATGATTTCGGCGCTTCGGGACCTGCCTTKCCACGCGATAAACGTTAGCGCCCCTTCTCCAGGYCTGTTCCTTTATGGCCAGGCGCCAAAACTGTGGGCTCRACTCTGGGCGCTTTCGGCACTTTGGGGTTCAGGATTTTGAGATGTGAAATGACGAGGAGCCCTTACCCTTTGAAATCCCGAATGTCGAAATGCTGACGTGACTAGATCTTGCGCCACACGTCCTTTAGATCGGACGGCTGAGATGACATCGGCGGCTTCACTATGAAAATCCCGAAAGGCCCCACCCGTGGCTCAGATCTTGCGCCACTTGTCTTTCTGATGGACGACCGAGATGGCTTTGTCATAAAAAAGGGGGCTACCTCCATTCTCAGGCTCGCTTGACGCGACCTAGCGCTAAGACCGTGGGCTCAATTTCAAAGGTACCTTCGACATTTCGCATTTCGGCAATTTCAGCTGCAGTGGATGGGAGATCCCTTGTTTATAAAAATGTCGATTGGCTGCCACCTGCCCCAAATGGATCGGACGGCCCAGATTTGCCTTGAAATATGGGTGTTATTTCTTGTGATAAATCTCGGGCAACTTGGTAGCCCCAAAAACCCGATGACCATCGATCTGCTCTATAGATGGATCTTTGTCGTTGAAATCAGACTACTTGCTCGCCTGCTTGCATTTTCCATCCAAAATGGATTTTTGTGCATTGCTTATTGCGCTCATGGTTGTGACCTTGGACTAGAATGCATTTGATGGGTATTCAAACCCCATTTATTTGCATTTTACGTCAAGGGTCTGAAATCGGGGAAAAGCACCCCGCTTGCAAGAATTGGTGCTAACATTAGGCTCCATGGGGGATAGAGTCGTCCCTGTGATGCTCTAAGAACTCATTTTGCAGTTTTAGTGCCTTGTTGTTGGGCTATGGAGTCAAGCTCAAACCTCCTACCGAGAAATATATGCTGAAAAGTAAAAACCAAACAAACTAAACATAGACACTAAAAGGAGCTTATTTATGTATAGTCCTAAACTAATAAAATCCTTTACATGGGGCTAGGTGAAAGCAAACTTCCACCATAGCCATTCAAGCAGCTTTCTGAATAGAAGCTCCTTCCATCTGTCGATGATGGATAACAGATGATGTAACCAGGACATTATAATGGTTACATCCTTTAATTCATCTTCAAGGGTTGTCGTGAAGATGAAGGTGGGCGGCTCCAAGGCATAAAGGAAATGCCACTCCATGTACTTGCAGACAGGGTCATAGAATGAGTGGAGAATTTCATAAAATGGGCGACGGACAGCCTTCTTTGCTACACAGTTGTTCACATGTGGTTGAATATCTCTGATAAGCAAAGGTGGGTGGACAACTGACGTAGGCTCACTACTCTCAGGCGGTGGCTTCTCGCTGACTAGTTCTGGACAGAAAATACTCTGCTCCTCTGGTTCTTTCTCCTCTTCTTGTTGGCTCTCCCATGGGTCAGATTCGTATTCATCATAAATAGGGACCATGGGATGGCTCTACATATTGTCATGTCAGACAGTGTCTTCATAGTGATCAAATGTAGGATAAGCTTGTTGCTCATCATCACTATAATATTCATCAAAAAGGAGTTGACCTTCATTTATATGTTCCTCCTCCAGAATAGTGATCCCGTAAAAAATATCCATTTCAGGGACAGTGGTATATGTTGCTTCTGGTTGTTCATACATAATTTTTTTCTCTTTAATCCCAGCTAAAAATATATCGTGAGAAACCCCTTGAAGGAAAAGAGAAAAATCCTCCTCCACAACCATCTCTTCTTTAAAAACGGGGAGGTCTTCGTCATCATAAGCAGGGCTGCTAGGAACATCTGCTTCAACCCGATACCCAGGTGAGCCATCTACCATAGACCACATCTTCTCTATAACCTCATAATTTTTCCAAGAGGCATGTTGATCTTTATGAACATCGAAAAGAACAGATGCATCTGAAATAATCTCAGATGCCTCCGTTCTAGGGCTAGCATAATTAATATCATTCAACACCTCTATATTTTCATAGCAAATTCTTTCCTCTACAGTAAAAGCTTCATCACAAACATGGTCTACAGGGCTAGCATAGGCTTCATGAAGCAAAGAAAACTCTTCACAACAGTTTTCAAACAAACAATCAGCTGGATAGTAATCTTTACAAAACGAATTGAAAGTTGTATGAAAATCTATCAAAGAATGGATGCTTGCAGTGGGAAGAGATCAACACCAATCAAGAGCAGCTCCCTTCAATGAATACTTAAAAAGCTTAATCTGGACATCTTCATGCATGATATTAGGTCAATGAATAACCTCATGAAAGTCCAGTAAATGCTCAGCTGGTATCTCCAAAAATTTTGCTTGAAATTTATCTTCCCATTCATCTCTATCTGGCAGTGGATTAGGAAAACCAACTATCTGGGAAAAGTCACAGAAAGCCAACCTTTGAGCTAAGATATTTTCCATATCGAGTTAGTGGAGTCGTCGACTGATCCTCGAATCATGGAGTCGTCAGGTGAAAGATTCACAGATTTGAATATGCCTGGTCCTTGTTCACCATCAAAGGCCAGATCTTACGTTGTTGTTACCCCAGGAAGCTTCTCAGGCTGAGAAAGCAACTGATGAAACCTTCTCGAGAAAGCTCCTCTGGGTCAGCTTTGAGGTGTGCTAAAAGTAGCCATAGATGAAACAGTGATGTGGAAACCATGGGGTTGCCATAGTGGAGTCGCCAGGTGCACAGTAGTAATCTTTAAGGGCTCTGATGCCTGATGCACCTTTAGAATCAGAGGCTCAATGTCGTTCAATCCCAGGGAAAATCTTCAACTTCGTCCCCGGCAACGGAGCCAAAAATGTTGGCGTCAGAAGTCACTCCTGGATTGCAGCAGGAGCAGAGCCCGATGCCCGTCAGTTTATGTCACGATTTAGTTTTAAATGGGGTGATTGGATGTGGGTGAACTCAGAACAGTATAGTTTTAACTCAGGAAACCGAGCCTGGTATGTAAAAAACAAGGGAGGTCTTGATCCAACTTCCGTCAGTAAGTTGAGTATAAGATGGATAGATGGAAGACTTAATGAGATGAGTGAGCAAGACTGCCTCGGGCATCAGGCCTTCGACAGCTTGAGGAGGAAAAACTCAGAAGATAAGATCCTCTTGACCCTGGGTTTCAAGGAACTGAAAGGTGGCTCAACTGGATCCTCCAATTCCGAGCCATTCAGCGTTGAGAAAGCACAAGAACTGATTAGAAACCCTGCGACTATTACATTGATCCAACCTACATCATCCTATAACAGTGCAACTTGAATGGATCCTCCAATTCCGAGTTGTTCTAACACAGTGTAAACAAAGAGATGGAAAGAGGCTGACATCCATAAAGTAAGAAGTCTCAAATGCCAATACATAACCAGAGCGACCAGCGCTTCATCAAAACTTTACAATTGGGTGCCTAGCTCAACCCTCGATCCTTGAAAAATATCAAAACTAAGTATATATACTCCTAAACAATTTCCCAACAGAGGCATCCTAGAATTTTAGGATGGGGCGTCTCTTCAATCAAATCTGGCTTGCACTCCTCTGTCATATGCCATCTTAACTCTGCATGGCTCATGTTGAGGGGTAGTTAAGCCCTTAAATGTCGAATTAGCATGCGCAGACTTCCCTGGTGAGTCAAGGACATCGGTATGGCTTCTATAGGAAAAAGAAAGCACAAAGGACCATCTTGGGCAGACTTCCTATCGGGACATCCATACCTTGCAATTAATGAGTGAGGCGAGGTTTCAACCACCCTCTCTCTTCTTCATTCACTCCCAGCAGGTACCAGGATTGAGATCAAGTTGAACTGGCA
>SNQJ01S0106902.1:29810-39847 GCA_010110895.2 Picea sitchensis | reverse complement strand
CCCATAGCTCTGTTTCCTCATGCCCCACACCCAAGATCTATGAGATGTATCAATTGTAGAAATAATTCTTGCGGAAACATTTTTTTATCCTTGGGCATTCTTAAGTAAACTATGGAGAGTGTAACATAATCATTATTATTATCGAATCTATGCATTAGGTATTACACTGTAACATTGATCCAGGTGGATATTGGTGGCCACCAACCTATTCCAACTGGCTCCACTTGTCCTTTTTTAGTTCAACATGTTCTTATGTACTTCTTTGTAATTGTCAATTCTGCACTTTTTGGGATGTCTGAAGCCCTGCACATATTCTAGGTGGATATTGGTGGCCTCTAACCTAATCCAACTAGATTAATTTGTATGTTTTCATGTCAACACATCTTGATATACCCAGGGCCATTTTCGAGCCCTTAACATTGTCATTTTGGCTTGCCAGAGTCAAATTATAGACAGAGTAAGAGTTTGGTGGTGTAATGTGTAGCTCTCTAAAATACCTTTCCAACGGGTGATCATGTGCCTAAAACAGAGGTTGTATGCAAAATTTACGACCTTGGGAAGTTGAGGTACCAACTTACCCATAGGGTCCCACATGAATTTTGGTGTTTCACCACCAAGGTTAGGTTTTTAGATGTCTAAGGTTTTGGAATACATGAGTAATATCAAAAATGCCTCTAGAGCCTCATTGTAATTCATTCTTCTCAGACGGATGCATGTAGCAGCCACATCTCTTCTTAGAGATAACTACCACCATTCGAGCAAGTGTTTCAGTTCTGTAGTTTTACAGTTTCAGCCTATTTCATTTATTCAATAGAAGATATTGTTCACTGGATATCTTTGTTGTTATTCATATCTTTGTGTTTATTGTATTCAGTCTATTAATTAGTTCGGTCCGCTCCTAAATCTGGATCAGTGGTATCAGAGCGGTCTACTCTTCATTTATTTTTCTTCGTGCATGTCCCCGACAAGATCTGGGTACAAGAAGTTGGGACTATAACCAATCGATTCATTGCAAGATCAGTTGCACAGAGCCCAAAAACAACCCATTGGAGATGAAAATAAATATGGTGGAGTAGGAGATCCTCTTAAAATGTTGCTTGAGGAAACCCTTGCATGACAAAGGAACGAAATGATGGACAACTTTGTGCATATCCTTCAGCAGTTTCCCACTGGAGAAGCATCTTCATCAAGTGACCATGCAACCCCCTCCAAGGTACAAGTAGATTTTTATATTCCATTATTTGAAGGACTCATATATGTGAGTATTGTAGATAAATGGTTGAATCTTCTTGAATGGTATTTTTTGGACCACAATTTTTTGGATAGGGAAAAGATTACTTTTTCACTCCTCAAGGTCGTCCCCCATGTATTTACCCTACATGGTATTCCTTTCGGGATGCCATTAAATAAAAATAATACCATGTAGGAAGCTACGAGTACCAATACTCCAGATGGACCACCCTGCATCAAGAAAGGGACGAGATAGTACCAGATTTCACCAATATTTTCCATACCCTGTGCACCAAATTGTGTATCAAAGACTCTGAGGAACATATGGTGCTCAAATACCATAGTTGTTTTCATAGATACATTCAAACAGAAATGGATTTTCTCAACATCACCTCATTAGGTACAACTTATCAATACACTGTCAAGATTGAGCAGAAATTTAAGCAGAAGAGGCGAGTGTTTGGATCTGCAAACTCCTTGTTGTTCCTAAGATTAAACTTAAGGCTCAAAGAATAATGTCAGGCATCAGGAAATTTTTTAAGAGAGTTTGTTTTAAAGTGTTTTTTCTACCTTAGTTGTATGAGAAAAAATCCTTAAATGAAATTAACAGTTTGACAACACATAGGCCATATTTCATATCTGAGCCGAAATTGCAATATCGAATAGTATGAGATGAAAATACAAAACTGTAAAACAGAGCAAGGAATCAATTACGGAAGATTCCTACCTTGTTTGCATTAGAGGAAAAGAGATAGTGTAACCTTGAATAACGCCCAAAGTGCAGTAATCTACACAACAAGCAGGTCTTGATTTACTCACAGTAAATGAAGAGGAAAAACTGCTTACTTAATAAAATATCACGACCTTGTGATTACAGTAGTTATTTTACTAAATTGGAACCAAACATTTATCAAGGAATACATAAAGGAATTATGAGAAATGGAAAAAAAAAGAAACACATAACCCAGATTTAACAAAACCTGGAATATATGTCTTCACTTGTATTAATACTCTATAAGGATACTTTTCTCTATTACAATCGGTAAGAAGCAGCCTGAAATAATTCTTTAATCTATGTATTTATACAAAATCATCTCAACTCAAAACGATTGGACTTCTTATAATTCCAAAAATAGTAAATTTTACAATATTTAAAACTGAAAACTTTCGTTGGCCTTCTCCTCTGTCTCTTTGTCTGCTGGCAGAGGCATTTCTTATCCTTATCCTTTATCTTGGAAAAAATTGTCATCTGATCCTGACCTATATGAGTCATATGCACATGTTTCTCACTTGTTTCCATATGTGTTGGCTTTCCCATATTGGACACATTAGATGCATCTGCTCACTAAATGTACCACCAACCCAGAAGGTGAAGTTGCCTCATCTACTTCAAAAATGTATAACTTCTTTTCTATCTGAGGCAACCTTTTCTATATCTTCTTTTATCCCAAAGATGTGGCCTATAATTGCATGCTTGTACTTACTATCCATTTGTTTATTTGGATAAGATCAAGTTGGTTCATTTGTTGAATGATCATCATGGCCTCTTCTTTTCTTGTCCTAGAGTTACATTGGTTCCTTGCTAAGCCAATATTCCCTAGGGATTTGGAGATATTATTTCCTTCAACATCAAGTAGCCCTTTTTCTAGTGAAGATATTGGTTCCAGACAAGCTTCATGTACCCCTCTAGACAATCTTTTTCTTTCGGCAAGATTTGATTACCATGGCTTCAAAATTATGTCACCTTTGGTTTTCTTAGATAGAGACAGTTGAGGAGCTGCCGATAGATCATATTTTTGTACTATAAAGATAGCCTTCTGAAACATAGCCTGAGATGCATGGGCTTCCCTTTCTTTAATGTAAATTTTATTATGGGAAAGGTCTACCACTCGATAACAATTTTGAATGGCTTCCACTTTTGTAAAAATATCTTGTTGGACTGATTCCAGCTTCTCATGTACTTCCAGTGCTTGAGCTTAGAAAAATGGCATATCTACTGTTGTACCTTAAACCAATTCTATCTTGGCTTGTAGTTTCTTGACTAATTCTTCATGTTGAGTGACCAACCCTCTATTGGCCTATGAGTTTTGATGGAGCTCATCGAGGTTAGCTTTCCATTGTTGGATCTGATATCTGACATCGGCTATGACTTGTTCAAACTCTTTGTTCATCTTATTTCGTACATCCCTTTCCATGGTCGTCATCTGGTCTTGCAACTGCCTTACCAACATATTTTTTTGTTTCAGCTGATCCACTAGATTTTCTACTGAACATTGATTTGACGTGGCAAAGGCACCTAATGAGCCTGCCATTTACCTAGCAAATTATGTATAATATAGACCATGTCCATCATACAACATTCCTTTCCTTTTTAATTTTGTACCATATTTTTGATGTGTTTCTCTTGTAACTATGGTCGTTCTTTTCTTATTGAAAAATAAGTCTCAAGGAGGCATTTCTTTGGCTGAAATCAGAGTAAGGTCCTCTATAAATATGAATTTGGCATTGGGATTTCCTTGAATAGACTGTAAAGGTGTTAATGACATAATGGGGCTACCTATCTCTGTGGATGGATGTTTCTTTGTTGTGTTGGTAGTCGATTTATCTGGTGTAGACAACAATGTATCCTGTCCCTTTTTTTGAAAATCTTCAAGCTGAGATTTTGTTTGAGTGCCTGGTGGGTTTGGTAATTAAGTCTCCACTCCCTGCATTGAGACTTCGGTATTCTTCAGATTTTCCTTCGTACTCTGTTGGTTAGAACTTCCTGCCTCTAAGCCCTGAGGCATAGCTTCCTGTGTATATGAATGTGCTAATGGCTCCCCTTATAATACATTTGGAAAAATATTATTTCTATGCTTCTAAAAATTATAGAAACTAGATAATTGATTGGGAGATTGAGTTCGAACTATGCTCCATACTTCCTCATATGACCTGACTCCCCTAAATACTTCATCCTGAGGTGAAATATTGTGCACATACTTCCTTAAATTGTATTGAGTCAGATGATATTCCACAATATTATGGGGATCGTGGCATTTAAAGTCAATATCAACTAACTTGACGTCTTCTAGAGCTGCAGCCTATACTTTCGAATGGTCGAAATCTTGCAACAAAAACATACCAACCTGAAGAGGGAAGTTTGGCCATACATTTTTCTGGGCCGCTTTCAATTCTTTACTAATTCCCCATGTCATGGCCTAATAATCCACCTCTTGGCATACCAGTCGATCTGGTAAAATTTTTGGGAGAGCATGGGGGGGGACCGAGCACCCAAAAACCCTGATATAGGAAAAGTTTTCGTCAATATACCAGTCTGATACTTTTCCCAAGTTAGCCATGATTCTGTCTGAAATTATGGGAGGTGGGAAACCATACAGGGAGATATGAATTGGAACCACTGCATAATGGCATATTTCATAGAAGAAATGTCTGGCTTTGTCCTCCCACAACTTGGAGTGATAGAAATGGATAGGCTCGACGTTGGTTGGGTTCCAACTCCAGCTCATCAGAGGGAAAGGAGTGATAAAAAAAATGGAATCCATGATGTATGCCGACATGTATAAAGGAGAAGGTTTCCGTTTGGACTTTTCCAATTGGTACCCTATGATTTCTTTGACCAGGTTGTCTGATAACATCTTGGCCCAGTTGAAAGAATAGCCCTCAGCCACTTCATTCATAATTGGTACCCATGCCAGCAGGAAATGAGAGGAGTCCTTTTTCCCAAATATCCTACATAGCATCATAGCCACATAAATCATATGGGCGTCTAACGATGTTGTGGCATATATCCCGTGAGTGTCGGCTCTGAATTTCTCAGGATGCCCCCACCATTTCTTGATTAAATCAGTGTAGTTTTTCCCATACTGTGTGCACTCCTATTGGTCAACCTCCATTATGAATTCAACATTGTAACTATATTTAAAAATGAGGGATAATTTATACATTACTTTAATATGCTCTGGTCGAAAAGACCTAACAACAACCTTCTATGAATTGCAAATGCTCCTGGTTGAAATGTCGACGTTCTCCAGGGCCCAGCCTATCATGTTGTTATACGGCATGAGCCTCGTCCACGTAGCTATCTTTTGTATCTCTGACTTGGCTATATCCCTGAGTTTAGTCGCATGGGTTTCGGTTTCTTCATCACCTGAATCCTCTGGGAAATTTATGATATCATGCTGTAGAATATCGAACACCTGTGTCCAGGATTTCACGGTATCTATGGCTCTCAATGAAATAGAAATGATAGACCGTATAGACATTTTCTTTTTTTCTTTTCGGAGTATTAAATAAAACTAGGTTTACAAAAAGTAAAATTCAGGTATCCTATGAAGGAAAATAAAGTTGTGAAAGTAAAAAGAAACCAAACTACTATATACAATGGTACTGTGAAACATTTTTATTGCATGAAATGTTTTATATAGCACCCATTTATAGAGGTGTCAAAAAATTTCCCGTCGAGATTCTCTGGTAGGAATGAATTCTTACCCTCTGTAGATGCAATCCTCAATGGTTCGAACCAGAGGTGATCAAACTTATCGTGTTTACTTGGATCTTCTTTCCTGATATCCCATTTCAAAACAAAATCACCAGGAAGAAATTCCCTGTCTTTCTCTTTTTTGTCGAAAAGGGATTTCATATTATCTTGGTATTTTTGAAGTCTACAATCGACTTCGGCCCTGTTTTGTCGGACTTCGATTATTTGGTTTATCCTCCTTATTACGTCATTTGGATCTTCGTTCGCGTCTTGCCACAACTTTATTAGTGGAAGAGATAGATTAATAGGGAGGACAACGTCGGTGCCATAAACCATTTGCAAAAGGAGACATGCCTATTTATTTCTTAGTGCCGATCTGATTTGCCCATAAGGCGTACTTTAGGTTAACGTGCCAAGCCTTTCTATTCTCCCTTAATACTTTATTTATTATATTCATCAATATTTTTTTAGATGATTCGGCCAACCCATTTCCCTAAGGATAATAGGTTGTAGAATGTCCCAGCATAATGTTGTATTTTTGACAAAAACTTATCATTTCCATATATTTGAATGCTTGGGTGTTGTCCGTAACTATTTTTCGGGGGCAACCAAATCTGGATAGGATGTCCTCTTCCAAAAAGTTTATAACTACCGAATCTGTGGCATTCCGAGTTGGAATGGCCTCCACCCATTTTGTGAAATAATCGATAGAAGTTAAAATCCACTTATATTGGGCACTTGACTATGGGTGGATTTATCCTATGAAGTCTAGGCCCCATTGTTGAAAAGGAGTCTCTTTATTGATTGGGACCAAAGGTAATGCAGGGATATTCTGCTTGCTAGAGAACAGTTGGAAAGGGTTGCAGGCTCTTACTTTAGCATTGACATCGGTAAATATCTTTGGCCAATAATATCCTACTCTTAGAATATTGTAGGTCGTGGTCCTCCAGGCATGATCTCCTCCACACACTCATTTGGGAAATTCATTTATGACATCCTCTATATCAGATTCTGTTAGACAACGTAGTAAGAAGTCTAGAGGATCTTTCCAATACAATTGTCTTTTGATGATACAGTATTTAACTACGTGTAGTTTCAACATTATTGCTTTTGATGGAGTCATATCGCTTGGACACTGAAGGGTAAGGAGATATGAAATGATATCATGATACCAATCATAGGAAGAAAATTTATCCTTGATATGGACTCTAGGGGTTTGATCATCAAGTTCTCCTATGTATGGAACAGGTCCATGTGATTCTAGATGATTTATCCCAAGTTCTCTGAAATTGGACTCTGCTAATATCTTCGCTAAACCCTTAACTTTGACCACCTTGGTCGGTTTTACTTCTAGATTGAATTCCTGAATTTTGGCTAACCATCGACCTCTTCTACCATCACTGTCTGACTGTACCAATATGTCTTTAAAAGAGCTTGTTGGCACATACGCAATTATTCTAGAGTGCGGTACATATGTCCTGAAAGATTTGAGATCTTTCACCATAGCGCAGGATTCATTTTCCGGTATATTGTATCTTAATTTGGTGTCTTTGAGACTTTTACTGAAAAAAGTAATCGACTGCTCGAAACCTTCTTCATTCTTTTGGAGAAGTACTATTGTGATAGTATGTTCCGATGCAAGAGAAAAGATCAGGAATTCCTTAGTATAGTGAGGACTAGATAATATTGGAGCTTTGCTTATAGCTTTCTTAACTTGCTCGAATGATTCTTTAGCTTAAGAATTCCATTTGATTTCATTGTCTTTCTTCAGCATATCTGTGATTAATTTGACAATTTCAGCAAAGTTAGGGATAAACCTTCTCAAAAAAATTATTTTACCTAAAAAAGACTAGATTTTATTTTTATTTTTAGGAATGTTTATTGTGTCAATATCCTTGATTCACTTGGGATCAACCTTTATTCCATATTTCGAAACCATATGACCTAGAAGTATTCCTTCTTGCATAGCAAAATGAGACTTTTTAGGGTTTAGAGACAAACCAAATTTTCGACATTTCTCAAAAGTTTGTTTGAGATAAAACAGATGTTTTGCATCAAAATTCAAGAAGACTGTTAGATCATCTAAGTAAATAATGACAGACTTATCTCTCTCACTGATGAAAGATATATCCATTTCTCTTTGGAAGGTGGCCCCTACATTCATCAAACCAAACGACATTTTATCATACATGAAATTTTCCCATGGAGTAGTGAATGAAGTTTTTTCTTTATCATCTTCATGGACAAAAATTTGGTTATAACCTAAGAAGCTATCGATCATCGACATTCTATTTTCTCCAACTAATTTTTCCAGAACATGATCCATTTTTGGCAGTGGGTAGTTATCTTTCAGGGATGACCGATTTAAATTTCTGAAATCCACATAAAGACTAATTTCTCCACTTTTCTTTCTGACGGGTACCAGATTTGCTACTCATTCAGAATACCTAAGTGGGAAAATAATCTTTGCATCGAGAAGCTTCTTGACTTCTCTTTCTCTTACAAGTAAGAGGATAGGGTTTATATGTCTCAACTTTTGTCTAAAATTTTTGATACCCTGTTTCAAAGGAATCTTATGTTCAATCACAGAGGTATCATAAGCTTTTAAATCATCATAGGAATAGGAAAATACGTCTTTGTATTGTTTAATAAATTTGACATATTTGTTTTTCTCTTGAACTGAAAGGTATTTAGATAACTTGACTATCTTAGGTTCTTCTTTAGTTCCTATGTCACAATCTTCAACCTCTTTGGGTTGAGTTCATAGGGTAGATTTCAAGGGTATGTCATCTTTGTCAAACAACCTCTCTAAGGGTATCAAACCTCTATGGATCCGATTGTTCTTAAGTACAAGCATTCAATGATTCATGATCTTATCTTGGAAATTTTTAGGCTCTTCATGTTCTTGCATAATCCATATAGGATCGTTCTAGTTCTCTTGATATGTATGAGTCTCAGAGAATTCATCTGCTCATCATCTTCAAAGATCTGCCAGTGTTTCACATTATTTGTGATTGAAGGTTTTTGCCTCATTTCTATATGATAGTTTAGTTTTAGGATATTAGGAGGCATAAAAGTCGCAACAACTTTGGCCAAGGAGTTTGCCTATTGATTTTCCATTCTGGGAATGTTATGAATGTTAAATGACAAGACGAAATTCTCAATAAGATCACAGGCACAATTTTTATATGACCTTAGCCTTGGACGTTTTTCTTGATATTGCTGCATTATTTGTTTTACAATAAGTTCCGCATCACCATAAACTATTAGATTTTCAATTTTATGTTTCCTGGTAGCCTCCAATCTAAAGACCAGAGCTTCATACTCAAAGAAATTATTAGTATAATCGATTTCCCACTGTAACCTATATGAAAAGGGAATGACATATTCATTTCCAGATGCAAAAAATAACACTCCTACCCCTGCCCCTTCACAGGACGGAGTGCCATCAAAAAACATTTTCCATACTCCTTCTCTATTATTTACACTTTTCTGTGGTTTTTCTATTTTTTTGTTTTCCTCTTCTTTACAGTCATCAAAATCAGCGTCTAATGATAAAATAAAAGTTCCTATATACTGATCGGTAGCATAGAATGGATAGTTGTTTGGGTTTTGAGGGTCATTTAAAGTATATGCCAGTCTAGTCTCTTTGTATAGTCAAGTAAAGTGTCCACCAAAATTAGGGATCGCAGCGTATGTCATGTCCAGTTGAAGTGATCCACTAAGTTTTGCGCCCCAAGACCTGGATAAAAGCATGCCATACTTGACAGGGACGTCAACAACGACTACATCCATAATAATACTCTTTACAGGAATCTGTGCAATATTCACTACCATATCTTTGATCATGCCCAGACACTTAACCTTTCTGGAATCAAAAGAATATAAGTCCTGATAAGGTCTAATGATTTCAAGGCCCAACTTTTCCATGATAACTTTAGGCATTAAACTGTGAGAGGCCCCAAAATATAACATGCAATTATGAAGTAAATGATCATGCATAGTTAAGGTAATATAAAAAGGAGCTACATAATCCTTAGCATTTTCAATGTGCAGAAAAAACATAATCGTAGGCTTTTCATCTTGTAAATTTATTACATCTGCATAACATTCTGCATCAGAAAAATTAATCATTTTAGCAATTTGTTTTTTATGAATTGGATTCTTAGAGAGCTCAACCAGAGGCGTGGGATTTTAATTTTATTTATTTCATTTTCTAAACTAAAATCTTTAGTTTCTTTTTCACTTTCTCTGGTTGTAGCTTGTGCTTCATTATTATCTGTTTTCTTGGTTTGTGTTGTTGGAGTTACTTCACACACACCTAGGATTT